>APFE030546082.1:62582-91422 GCA_000404065.3 Pinus taeda
AACTAAAAGTTTAAATAAATCACTACATAATTGTTTTAACTTATTCTTGAGTGTAGAGGAGCACCAAATAAGACAAAACCTTATCAAACCATCATATAAAATTACCAAATATGTTTTTCCAAAATGTAATTACTACGTTTTTCCAAATAATTTGGGAACTGATACCCAAATAGTTTGAAAATCGAACATATTAATAACAACATAATTTGAAAATCAAAACATTTGATAAATAATAGCTTATTAATAACCAAAAAGTTTGAGAACTGGTTCATAGCTGATATTTTGATTATCAATAATTTAATAATAAGAACCAAAATGCATTGATAATCAATCGTATGAAAATGAGAATCAAAATTTATTAATAGCCAATTAATTTGAGAACCAATTAAAATGTATTGATAACCAACAGTTTGAGAACTAGAATCAAAACATATTGATAACCAAATAGATTGAGAACCAATTATAATGTATTGGTAACTAATAATTTCAAAACAAGAACTAATTAAAATTTATTAATAACTAAATAGTTTGAGAACCAATACCGAAATAGTTTGATACTGTATTAATAACTAGAATATTTATATAATGTATTGATAAACGTAGTTTTTTGATAAGGTATTCATAATGAATAATGTGAGATTGATAATCAAAATATATTGATAACAAGAACTGATAATTTGATATGTTACTCAAACATAACCTTTAAGGTGGGTTGGAAGGGAAGACATAAGTCAACTATGATAAACACCACCATATGAAGAAAGTTATGGGCAAGTTTACAAAGTAACTATACCCTTAAGAAACATGACATTGTGAACTAACCATCCATGAGCATAGTAATTTGATAAAATTCAAACGAGATAAATATCATAATGAATTGGAGTAACCTAACCCTTCATTAGAACATTTTCAATGTGGCTTTGTATAATGAAAGAACAATAAGAACATGGAAGGAGAAAAATGATCAAAATGCTTGGTTATTCCAAAGCCTAAATATACTATAGAAACAAAACCTAAATTAACTATAGAAAGGATTACACTCAATAAATGAGGAATAAGGCATGCCTAATGCAAGGAAGAATGATCTCACAATGTGATGAAAATAAACCAATAACACAATCTTGTGACATAAAATCAACTATGCAATGTGATGAACAAAATTCTATCTCAAGTAGACAAATAAAAGTCAATGCTACAATGTGACAAACAATAATCAACATTACATTTTGATGAGCAAAATTAGTGTCACAATGTGATGAAAAATTATTAATGTTGGGATGTGATGAAAAAAATCGATGTTGTGATGTGATAAACAAAAATCCTTGTTATGATGAAAATTGATGTTGCAATGTGATGAACAAAAATCATAAAAAATCAACCATGGCAAACCACTCTAAAAATACATGTTGTGAGAGGATGAAAATAATGTCATCATAATGTGACGAAAAAGAATCAATGTTGTAATGTGATGAAAAAAGTTCACATCACATTGTGACAAATAAAACAAATGTCACAAAATAATAAATGAATATCAATATTGTGATGTGACGATAAAAAATCCATGTCACATTGTTATGAAGAAAAACCAACATCAAAATATGATGAACACGAAATTAATGTCTCAATGTGACAAAGAGAAATTGATGTTGCACCATGATGAACAAAAATCATCATCACATTATGCTGAAAAAAAGATGTGGCAATGTGATGAATAAAGTATGACACCTTAATGTAGTGAACAAAAATTGATGCTGCAACGTGATGAACAAAAATCATCACAATGCAATGAAAAATCAATGTCATAATGTGATGAGTAAAATTCTGCATTGCATTTTTATAAAAAAAAATCAACATCACAATGTGATCAAAATAAAATTGATGTTTGAATGATGTAATGCCTTACCTACTTTTATGTTTTTGTGATAAGTATTATTAGCATACATACAAGGTATGTGTATGCTAGCTACATACCCCCACCTCCCAAAAATATATTAGTATTTTCAAGCTTAAGGTCTTGGACAATTAAATAAATAGTCAATCATGATTAATGACTAATCATGAGTAGTGATTAATTAACCATGCAACATGACTGATAATTAATGATATATTTTAAACATGGTTAATTTAATTAGTAAATTGATAACATTATTCTAAGTTTCACTAACATTTGAAAAATAATATTGTTTTATTGAATAGTAACATTTTATTAGAATAATATTATTATATTGAAAAGTAATATTTTATTAAAATAACATTATTCAATTAATAAGGGGTGGTTGGGGAATGAACCACCTGAGTGTCAGGAGTGACAAGGAGTAGGTGGAGTGACAAAAAAAAGAGTGACTCGAGGAGGTGTCAAGGGGGTTAAAATCAAAGGCCTTAAGATCGAATATGCAATGGATATTCAAGGCATTTACCTTGAAGAAACCCTGGGTCACATTGCCTTGACTAGCCATAGATTAGAGACGACAATTGTAAAGTCCAAATTGAATCCTCTTCATAGATGGCCATAGGGATCTTTATTTTAACACATTTTCATTTTAAAATATAAAATAAATTTAATTTAAAAATTATTATCATTAAAAACAAGATTTTACAACAGTTTTTCCTTTCTTATAATATCCTATGTTGTCATTTTTAACATCATTAAAATCTACAAACTATATTCATAATCCCATAACCAATACATTATTTTTTTTAAATATTATATGTTTAAAATATTACATGTTTAGTCAAGCGAATATATCTATCCATCTTCTTCATGGATTGAAAATAATACTACACCTTTTAATTCAACTCAATATTAATCAAGGTGTTAAGCAAGTCATTAAAAACAAAATTTATGTTTTAAAAAGACTTAAAAAACAAAGAAATTTTGAAATTTTATAATGGATAGAAAATTTGACAACATTATATCTCCTCCCCAATGCCTATCACGAAATTTTGGTCGAGTTCCCTATATTCTAGGAGTGAATGCATGACTTATTAAGAATGTAAGTTTAATAGTTTTTTAATCAAGAAAAAAATAATGTTATATATAAATACATAAAATGTTGTTTTAAAATAGATAAATTATTTTGGATACATAATTTTTTCCCCCGGGGAAATCACAATTTTCCATTAAAATAGAAAATTACATGTAGTAGATGCTTGTATGGCATATGCTGTAAATTTGGCCATAGCCATCAAAAAATATAATTCTACACATATTTACCACGAAGGGTATACTGTAATTTTTCATAGAAAAAATATATACAATGTGTAAACCAAGTATTGATAGTAATCATTGCTATATACTGCAAAAGTTAGGGGCTATCGGCCCACTGGTAGAAATGATCTATATAAGGACGATGATAATATTGGAAGTGATCATCTCCTTGTTGCTCCTATATTATCCACAATCCTCTGGGTTGTACCTTGCCCGCCTTGGAAAGTTGGTCAACAACCATATTACGCTCCTTGTAAATATGTTGACAACAGATATAAATAAATTGTGCTTTTAAGATCTCGATTCATCCAAAATGTTTCTGAGAGAGTGCATATGACATGCAAATGAGTTGTTGAACTAGTTTATGATAATTCTAGAGTCTCCAAAAATCTGAATATGCCTGCATGCATGTGTAAGAGAAAAATGGAGATGTCTAAGAGAGATCAATTCAACATAACTGTTTGTACCAATCCCCAAACCCATCTGGATTTGAAAGAAATGATTTTCAGATTTATGCAAAAGTATACCTCACCCACATCCTTGTTCTTGAGTTGCACCATCAAAGTATGCCCAAGGGAGATTATGATCAATGACTTCTGGTGCCACAACATGGCTAGAAGGTATGGAACCATCTTTTGGGATATCATGATAGGAGGAAACAATTTGGGTAGTAGATGTTGGCCATTGAGCAACTCTATCTCTGAATATAAACTCGTTCCTATTTATCTAGATGTTCCAACAAATTATCAAAGGAAGACAATGAATTTTTTGGTTCGAGGACCCTTCCCTCCATCAATTCTAGGCCTCCAATATATTATGCATGTGTCATCCATTGGAAATGGATAATGTTGTTAAAGATTGTTCCCATATGTGGATCACCATAGGGAAGAGTAAAAAAAGGTGGTCATTTGTTTCCTCTGCTTGATGACAAAGTACACACCAAGTGGGGTTAAAGAAGGATCATTTCATCAAGTTACCCCTTGTTAGTGTCTTATTCATTAAGACATTCCATGAACAGTTTGGTTCAAGGAGGAGCTTTAAGCTTCCAAAGAGATTGCCACCATTCCAAAAGCACAGGCGACATATGGGAAACATGTATGATGGGATATCCATCTTTGGGAGTGTATGTACCATGCACAGTGCCACATCCCGTCCAGGCATCAATGCCAATACATGCATATTAGCCATCTCTAATTCGCCAAGTAAGACCATTTCTAATGGTGGGAAAATTATGTGAAATTGTACACTAAATCATGGATATCCCAGATCTTTTCCACATAGGTAGGTGAATCCAATCCAAAAGCTAGTAAGGCCAAATATATTTATAGTGTATCACCTTGGTCCAAAGACTATGGGAGGTAAGAATAAGCCACCCCATCTTTGCAGTAGGTGCATGAGAGAAAGAGGGTAGGTATTTCAAGCCTCGTCCTCCCCATTTCTTTGGAATTGCAATGTGTCTCCATCCCACCCAAGCAAATGGTTTCCTTTCCTTATAGCCATTCCAAAGGAATCTGCAGCAAAGTTTTTGTATCCGAGAAATAATTCCTTTGGGAATCCATGCCAAAGACATCCAATACACCAGTGTAGCCTCCAAGACCAATTTAATAAGCACTAATCGACCTACTCTAGATAAAAAACTTGTGATTCCAGTTGTGAAGTCTCTTTCCCAACTTGGCCACAAGCCATATCGAGTCTACAATTTTGTAACAGTGGGGTTTGATTCAGAACCCAAGATATTTGAGCCCATCATCTAAATTAAGGCTTTGGAATGGAAATTTCTGTTGTGCAATCCAATCTTCCTGTGGAGTGGAGGATGAGAGAGAGATAATGGATTTCAATCGGTTAAGTTCTGTAACAGTGGTTGTAGAAAAGAGAAACAAGACGTCATATAATATAGTGGTGTTCCGAATGCCTCCATTGAGAAATATAAGCATGTTGTCAGCAAAAAGGAGGTGGGTAAGAATGCACTGGTATGTAATTTTGAGTCCCTATAATCGACCCTCACTTGTATCCATGGCTAATAATATGCTAAGTCCTTCCATGACAAGGAGAAAGAGGGGTGGGGAAAGAGGGCATCGTTGTCTAAGGCCTCGTTCTGCATGAAAAAAATTGGAGGCATAATCGTTGATCAAGACAATGAAAGAGACAGTAGTGATACAACAAATAATCCCTTTGATGAAGGGGAGAGGGGTGCCTAAATGGGTTAGGAGCATTCTTAAGTAAATCCAGCTAACCCGGTCAAAAGATTTGGAAAGATCAATTTTTAGGATGGCACCTTTAATCTGCTTAATCTTGATGGGATGGAGGGCCTCTTGTGTTGTGCTAATAGCCTCATGAATTTGTCGAATATGTAAAAAAGTGAATTGTTCAGGTGGGATATGATTTGATAAAATAGGCTTAAGGTGATTAGCAATAATCTTGGCAATGATCTTGTAGAGGTAGTTACAGAGGGATATAGGTATGAAATCATTGAATGGGAGAGGAGAGTCTACTTTGGGAATGAGTGCGATGAATGTAGATTTGATAGCCTCGTACATATGCCTAGATATCCTACAATACTCCACCATCTTAAGGAGATCCTGTCCAATGGTATCAAAAAAGGCTAAGTAAAATTCAATAGTCCAACCGTTTGGTCCTGAACATTTGTCTTTATTGAACCATTTTAGTGTTCTTTCCAATTCTCCCATAGTAAGAGGATTTGTGAGCTCCTCTTCCTTATCAGGTTCAGAAAAATGAGGGAAGAGTCCATCAATTCGAACAATTGTTGGCTTAGGGGGTCATGACCTGTGTTCGGAGTTAGCTGCGCCAACCAAAAAAAACCTACACTAGTGGCCCTTTCGGCAACAACCCGTGTAGTGCAGGCTGCAATCTCACTCGAAGCAGTATGGGGGGATGCTAGAACCAAGTTTCCACATCCAGAGAGTAGTATGATGTCTTTCAGTGCCTTAGATCTGCCTTCATGTAGATCGATAAATCTTAGGGCACGTCACTGCAACTCTATTAAAACATCCTTCAGACCTTCACAAAGGTCTATGATCAGTCCTTGCGGACCTTTAACAGTCAATTTTCCTACTTATGCGCATGAGAGAGCAGTCCTAAGTTATTGTTCGAACAAATTTACTTAAGTTATTAGTAAACGTAAGAGAGTTCATCAGAGTCTTCGCTAAAGTACTTAAACATGAATTTCATATATTATTAAGATTTTTTCAAGAGAATCACATAATATTCAATCAATATCTCATAAAACAAATCATTCATCAACAACATATAATATTAACATAGATAAACAAAAATACTCACAAATTCTTGGAAAACTGTCTTTATTGATCTTTGATTCAAGATTACAGACTAAAAACTGCCATGCGCACACAGATGTAGGGGTACGTTCACTCAGTTGTGGACTCTTCCTAGGGCTCTGTGCAATCAGCTACAAAGCCTTTCTTCTTCTAAGCCCTTCACTCTTCTATCTTTCTTTTCTCTATCTTACTTAGCTACTTCTTCCTTTCATTAAGACTCATTATTTATAGAATTTTTCATACAATTGCATGGTCCATGGACCATGGGTGAATCTCAAAACCAACTCGAAACTTATCCAAAGAAAAGGGCTAAGCACCTTTGACTCCTATTCACCTACACGCTTTGCATCCAGAAATCGCAGAGACTTTACATTATTAACAAAATTGTACCAAAAATTGGGTTCTATTAACCCCAAACTAATGTAGGGGATCCCATCCCAATAGGCCCCCAGAACAAATATCATGACTCACCAACGATTCACTCTACTGGCACCGTGTTATTACTGCGAAGATCCCCCAGCTCCACTCAGATTACTGCAACTTCAATAGCACTTTGTGTCATTGCCTGTTGAACCTCCTCGGTCAATTTTTCAGTGGTTGGTCCCTCTATTGCTAGCCTCATCATCTGTTGTGCCTGCTACAGTCCCTTAAGCTTATCTTGAATGGAAGTCATGACTTGATAAGCCTCCTCCAACCATTGCTGCAATTTGGCCTTTAGAAAGGCCTCCTTCTTTTTGCGCTTCCTCTACCTGTGCCAATAGCTGTTTTCCTTCCTCTAACTTGGCAAGGCACTACGCTAGTGCTATGCTGTGCACAACCACATTGACCTCATCATATTGGCACTGCCTCTCCCTTACCTCCGTGTTCAGTGTCTGCAGGTTGGGTTTCTCCTGCAGATTGGTCAACAACTCCATAGCCTAGTCAAATAGTGTTGCACAGTCAGTGACTGTGGCGTCTAAGGTAGCCATGCCTTCCTTAATTGAAACTCAACACTTTCTTGTTCTATCTTCACCTTGTCAGCGCATTCTTGCTCTATGAGAGCCTTTTCTATAGCTTCCTTCTTTTTCTATTCTGCTAGGGTACACGCAAAATTCTTTGCGGCCTCCTTTCTTTTCTACACTCATGCTTGTTCCAACATCTAATTCTGACAGGGCGTGCCACTCTATAGGCCATGAAGCTACAACCTCAAGTATGACTGTTTCTAAAACCAAATAGGGTAGTTGGTGCCATTTATTTTCTGGATCCCTTCGCACTTGGATATAGACTCAATGGAAGTTAGCCTTGAATGTCACGTAGGCTGACAACTGCATGAACAAGGTTGGGGACAACCTCAGATGCTAATTGATTTCCATATGGAGATCCATTTCCACAAATATCTAAAATATCTTTGTCTCTATAATTTGTGTGACATCCTTTGTAGACCATAAAGAAGTGAATTGCCTTGCCTCTGGAAATCCTTCCTTGAACGGAGGAAATTGGCTATCCTCTGGCAATCTCCATGCAACGAGCATAATTAACAGCAACAACCAAGCGTAGTGGAATGACTTGGTTTTGTCCTAGGCTTCTCAATAGTTCTCTAGGAACTCCTAATAGAGTTACCTTACTAAATTAAATTGCACGCCTTTCATGCACTGCACAACAAGGGAAACTAATGGCACTAGCACTTCCTCAGTTCGACATTTTCTCATAACCTTCCCTACTAAAATTTGCGTAGTGAATTAAACTTCCTAGTTTGTTATGGAAATAATTGAATACCCTTGCGATTTCTTGAGGAGGTTGTAATCCCTCTTCATCTTGTCTGCAAGATATTTCTTCCTCGCCTTCCCTCTAAACTCCTTAGCTGGGTTCATGCCTTTGTAAGCTAGTCGCATGATTCTGTGAATTAGCATGTCCGTGATGGGGATAGTCTCTCCTATCCATAAGCACCCATTATGCAGCAGTGTGAGGAGCTGGCACACACATATCGTATTAATGGGGGTGTGGTGATAATGTGGCACCAACAAAAGATTGACCAACCCTGATTTCTTGACACCGCAGACCCATTCCTTCGTCTCTATTGTTGTAACACCTGTTTCTTCATAATAAACCTTCTACATATATTTGTCCGTCGCCAAATTTGGAAACTTAGTGTGGTCTGTGAGGTCCCAAACCTCCATTTTTAACAATGGGATCCTCGCATACTAAAGGCCTTCAAAAGGGACCTACTCAAGTAGCAGGGGCATAGATACTGTAAACTTCTTGGTATCTGGGTCCTTTGTGACCTTTTCTTTTCCCTTCTGTGGAGGGATATACTTAGGTAGCCTTGTCATGGGTTCCACCCCTTCAACATCAATATCCATTGTTCCCTAGAATTCTTCTGCCTCTAGTTCCACTACTCTCTCTGGTTATTTATCTTTCTTATGCTTGGCCTGTGTTTTAGTATGCTTCCTTGGGGATGCACGCATCGGCACCAACTTTTTCCTATTTTCCTTTGCTTCTGGTTTCTTCTCTTTCATTGCAGGTTGTTTGTATTTTGTCATGGTCTGTTTTAGCTTGGGCGACCTCGGTGCCATGGGCACTGCAGGCATAGCCTATACACTTAACACTTCTAGTCTTGGTGCAGTAGACACAACTGCTTCCAAACTTAGGGGTTCGGCGGGGTTGGTGGCAGTGATTTTCTCCATAAACAAGTCGCAGCCTATGGGATAAATGTTTGCTCGTGACAAGAATTCTTCCCAAAATGCTCGGCTCATAGGTGATAAACAACGAAATTCAACAAAAAATCTTAGAGTGCAAAGTGTTCTTTATTGCACTGGCACACGTAATTTATGGGGGGTTTGAATTCAAATTCGACCATTCCCCCCAATTTCTGATAATAAATGTTGTTTGGTAGCCTATATTCAAATATTTTTTCCTTAATTTCCGCTACCCCGCTCCGCTTAACTGTCTTCTGGCTTTCAAGTTATGAACAGTAACTCTAACGGTCACTTTCCTGCTGTGATGCACAATACCTTCCCTCATGGTGCAACTTCCTGAGTACAACTACCTAAATTGCATCCCCGTCATTCTCCGGACAACCTACTCACTGCATTGTCCTTTAAGCTAGGCGTTGTAGTTTATAGTCTCACACTCCCTTGCAACTACTTGGAGCACTAAGACTATCCTGCTGCCATATAGTCATTATGGAGGATCCCCTATATACAACTTCAACCTAGTCCCATTCACTCTTCCTGGAAAGGGTTCCCCATTCATCTTTGCGAGCTAAACTGCACCAACATCTATAATTTCTTTGAAAATATATGGCCCTAACCAATACATCTGGAATTTACTCGGAAAATTAGTGAATTTATTATCATATAAGAGGACAAGATCGTTTACCTTGAATGTGTGAAGCTTGACATGATGATCATACCACAATTTTTCACATTCCTTCTATATTTTTTAATGTAATCCTGCCAAAAATTGATCTTCTTCATGTTCCATTAGCCGTGTGAGCCATTCCTCCAAGGCCTCGTAATCCTCCATATTTGTCAGAGCTGCTATGTGCAAGCTAGGAACAATGTACTCAATCAACATTATGGCATTGACCCCATATACTAATCTGAATGACATATGCCCTGTCAGTCTCTTACAAGTAGTCCTATAAGCCCATAGCACTACAAGCACACACACATCCAAGTCATTTCGCTACGTGTTACAGATCTTTGTCAATGTGTTCTCCAAAATCTTATTAAAGGCTTCAACAATTCCAGTGGCTTGTGGGTGATATGGTGTACACTTTTAATGGTAGGCCTGGAATTCTTTAGTCAACACGCTAATTGTTTCATTCAGAAAGTGCATATCCATATCACTCATCATCACTTTCAGGCACCCAAATCTAGTTAAGACATACTCAAACAAGAACTTTGCTGCCATAGTCCCTGTACAATCCTTAACCGACTATGCTTCCACCCATTTGGTTAGATATTCTGTCGCAGTGATAATATAACAAGCACCTATTTTCTTTCCAGGGGGTTGAATTGGCCCAACAAAATCAATTTCCCACTTTTCAAAGGGTTGTAAAGGTACTTGAGGATGTAGCGGTATCTCATCTCTTTGCAATGGTCTGCTAGTTCTTTGACATGCATCATATGCCTTACAATACACATTGGAATCCTTGTGCAATGTTAGCCACCATAAACTTGCATGAAAAATATTCTATGTAATTGCCTTGCTTGCATAATGGCCTGCTGCAGCTCCCCCCTGAGCTTTAGCAAGAATGATATCTCACTTAAAGTACGACACATATCTTTGCAATACTTTATCCGCACCCATTTTATACAAATGTCCTGCAATAATTGAAAAATTTGCTGCGCGCACTACTAATTCCTTCTTCTTTTGACTTATATATCCTTTGAGTGCTATCCACGTAGTTAAGAAGTGAATAATGTCTACAAAATGGTCATCCACTACACGCACCACAAAGAGTTGCACATCTGGCAACCCTTCGTCCAGATTATTAGGCTCTTCTCTTGTTTTGATCCGCAACAGTCGGTCAGGTCCCACATTTAACCTCCCTAACTTCACAATGACTTCAAAGTCATACTCATGAGATAGTAGCAACCATCTCAAGATCTTCACCCCCAACACAGGCTTGTTGACCAAGTATTTCGAGGCAGAATGATCTGTGTACATCTTGAAGTTCCCTCCTAATAGATAGTGCCTGAATTTTTGCAGCACATACACCATGGCCAACCCTTTGTTCTCAGTCGTTGAATAATTGTTCTTGGACTTTGATAACTTCCTACTTGCAAAGGCTATAGGATGGTTCATTTCGCCTTCACCGGCCTGTGTGAGCACTGCAACCAACACAATGCAAGAGGCATCCACATGTACATGAAACTCATTTTTCCAATCAGGGAATACCAAGATCAGTGCAATGACCATCTTTTCTTTCAACATATCTAAGTTGTGTTGACATTCTTCATCCCAACAGAATGTTGCATCCCTCTTTACTAGTTTCTCCATGGGCGCAGTAATTTGAGCATAAGCTTTGATAAATTTTCTATAGTATCCTATATGTCCCAGCATTGTGCGCAGTTGTTTGACGTTAATAGAGGCCTCCAAATTCACAATTACAACAATATTTGCAGGTTCCACCATCAATCCTTTCTTGCACACAAGATGACCCAACAAGATCCCAAAAGAAACATAGACTATGCATTTTTTCAAATTCAACATAATCTAGTATTGGTGACATGTGTCCAACATCAGGCGTAGACTTGCTAAATGGCACTTCACTAATCCAAACATCGTCTAGTCATTAAAGCATACTTTAAAATTGTGAATGAATTCCTTGAATGTTGCTATGACTACGCGGGAAAATATCACAGGCGCATTCTTGATTCCAAATGGCATCACAGTGTACTCAAAACAATCCCATTCCATTGCGAAGTTAGTTTTTCTCCTATCCTCTGGCGCGATATTGACCTAATGATACTTGGAAAACCTGTCAGTAAATGAATAAGCCTCCTACCCTCCAACATTGTATAACATTTCGTCTGTAAATGATGTTGCGAATGGGTCATGAACACATGCATCATTAAGCTTCCGCAGGTCTACGAAAATCATTATTTCACCTTTTTGTTTCTTCTCCTGAACCACCATCGGGCTCACCCATTCAGATTCTTCAATAGGTTCTATGATGCCTGCCTCCAACATTTTATCTAGCTCTTGGAGAACCTCTTCCTTGTAATTAGGATTAAGGTGATACAACCTTTGTTTAATAGGCTTCGTGTCTAGCTTTAGAGTGGTCATCATAACGCCCAAATTGCCAACTATGCCCTTTAAATCTGAAAACTTAGTGGGGAAGAGATCCTGATATTCGTGGAGTAACTCAACAACTTTATCCACTATAGCATCATCCCAATAATCCATAATTTTCACGAACTTTGGTTCTTTTTTAGTGCCAACGTTTACTTTCTTTTTCTTCAAAGTTGAAGAGATGTTTGGGTTTTCTATTTGTGGGACTTATACTTTTCGATGCCCCTCTACCTGTAGAATATTAATGTTTCTTGGGTCTTCATCCTCCTCTTTAGTGGTCACATTATAGCATTCCAACGCATGGCACAACTGGGTGCTCTAGTCTCGTTGGATCCATTCCCTAGGTTCCTTAGGCATTCTGAATATAACCACCTTAATTTCTTGCAATTATTCATCGATGATTGTGAAGTTGTCTTCAAAGTTGAAGGTCAATAAGAACCCTTCGTTTAGTATGTCCCATTATGCAATGCCATGGTAGAGCACTGTTTCTAGATACCAGTTCATGGGAATTGTATCCAAAGTATGGAAAAATATGTGTACCCACTCTGGTTGCGGTTCTATTCTCTATGCTTTAGTCAATTTTAACTAGGCGATCATGTGGATCATCCCTTCCATTATATTTCTTAGTCATTTTGGTGTTAGCATGCCCAAACTGTAGCTTCATCATCCTTCTGTAATCTCACTATCCAACAAAACTATCATTATGTGTACCCCACCATCGTGTGGGCGTAGCGCACAATGCTAGCTCTAATGTTTGGAAAAGGTGATCCTCAATGACTTCACACTCAAATTCATCCAAAAATAGATCTATGCAGGTTAAACCATAATAATAGGATAATTTCCTTACCTCCTACGAAACATGGTGCAACGATTTTGTCATTATATTGCATCACAATGTGGAAATTTCATGCAATTGATTCTTCCAATGCTCCAACTCCTCATGTGAGTCAAAGGTACAGGAACACTCCCAGTCCCATACAATCCTCCCATCTTTCGTTGAATTGATCGAGTCCTGATCTCGCGATGTTATTTTATAGATTTTATCCAATTCATCATCACTTTCTTCATAATCACGAACTATTTCAGTATATTGAGCCCCTTCTTCAGGGTCCAATGGTACTATAATCCAAAGCGATTTCCTTTCAAATGACATTGTCCTCTTCTTCAAATTAAAGACCCAATTCATGTCAATAACCCAGTTAATTTTGAAGAGCATAGGGTAGGGATTACTGTCATCAACAATTTATATAACTTTAAAGTCTTCTATCATGCTCACACCTTGAATATAAACTGTTACTCCATACAATCATCCCATGGGGGTGATTTCCTACTGGTTCGCCATTCTGAGTTGAATCAAAGACCACCAAGATGACCTGATCCATTTCATAGTCTCCTATTTGCGCGGTTAGTCTCATTCCTTGCCCTATTCATGCCTTATGCTTACCAATCTTTCTGAGTACATAGTCTCTATCAGGGGCTTTCTCTTTGTTGATGTATATATTTATTAATTCTTGTAGGCCTTCCACAACCTTTCTATCATGGAGCAATTTCATGCAGGTCTCCAAAAATGTAGTGAGTACAAAGGGGTCAACTTCTATAGGTGTGCTAATTTTTGGCATCTTGTCTTGGCTCCCTGAAGTGGAGGCCTCAATGAAGCTCTTCTTGGTGTACATAAATGTTTCCTTAGCACGACCCAAATCAAAGCTGACTTCTTTCTCCAGCACTTTGTGGACCAATCCTTCTTCTTTAGGTTGTTTACCCTTATCAGCAGTAGTCGTTATTCCACTTCTTAACACAATGTTAATGCTTTGATCTTCTTCGTAGGGCTCTGCCCTCATCATCTGTAGATTCTGCGTAGGCTTTGTTTTCTTCTCTTATATTTTAGCTATTAGCATCGAGGATTCTTATATGGTATGGTCAAACTATTTGCGTTATTAACATGATGGGTGTATATGATTCTGGCACTCTCACGCATAGTGCCTTGATTTTCCATAGTTGTAGCAGATAATGTGGCCATGACCTATACTGAGTCCTCATCCTTCACGGCTCCATCCTCAACCTTGATATCCTCCGCGGACTCCTCCAGTGCCTTGATCTAGAGGCTGAGTTTCTACCTACATATGGTACTTAGGTGTACTTTTCATCATCATCTCATAGGTTCGAGAGTTGCACTCATCATGGCCCACAGATTTGCATAAGTTACAGAAAAATTGTTGGGGTGTTTGGATGAACATTTGAAGTAAATGACAATTATTCGCCGCATGTTTTCCAGCAACCTAACAAATAACGCACCGTAGCATAACCCCCATGTTTAGCCTTGCTGGAGCTTTTGGCTTTGGGGGAATTTCCCCCCTCTCGTAATATAATTTGTGTACAAAGGACAATGATATTTATCATGGCCATGGCCCTTGCACTTCAAACACCAGAATTTTGTGCACACTTCTGGTTTAGTCTCTTTGTCTTTCTTCAAACTCTGTAACTCTAAGTGTAATCTTCCTAAATGTGAGTGGATCTGCTATACTCCCAGGTTCATATCCTAAATAGGTGGTGCATGTAGTCTTAATTTCCAAGGCCTCTGCCTGTGTTTCTATCTTCTATTGTGATAGGGAAATTATCAAGTGGGGCAAGAGCGATGGTATAAACCATTCACGATGCTGACTATCCGTGATTTGCATGTTATCTTATTTGATCTGGCACTTCAACCTCTGATCAAATTCTCAGGGTGTCTCATTGACCCTCATCATGATTTCTTTAAATCCAATTATTGATTGTGAGTCAGACTTAGGATTACTAAACTCTTTTTTTAAAGTCGCCTTAGTCTCTACTGACATTGTAAGAGGATTATCAGAAAAATACTTAATGTACCAGGTTAACGCACAATCTTGTAAAGTAGTAACCAACTCTGCCTTCTTTATATTGTCATCAGTAATATGTTGTGCTGTCCATATAACATTTGCAACAAACCAGAACTGCTCTCCATATTCACTTCCTATGCCTTTGACGATCGACATCTTCATTTCATTTGAGATGTTGAATGGTGGTGGTGGAGATGGAGGTGTGGGAGAAGGTGTATGTGATGGAAGTGGGGGTGGAGGTGGAGTGGAAGGATGATTTGCTCGAGGAATTCCCTGAGTGAGTAGATGAATAGCGCTTCACAGCATAGTCTGTCCTGCTCCTTCATCGTCACTTGAGGTAGGTCTAATCAATGGACTATACTATGGTCCCAAGCCTTCGTAATTTCTAAAGAATCATTCACTTAGCCTAGCTCTGAACATTGGTAATGGCATTATTTATTTTTCACATAACAACATTTTAATCTAAGTATTCAATGATCTTCAATACTTACCTCGCGGTCCTTTGAAAAATCATCGCTCTACTTGGCTATAGTTGACTGAGGTATCAACTGCAAATTCTGTAACAAATACTCCTAGAATTCGATCAATCCAATGATCAATAGCTCGCACGATCTTATTTTCATAGGTTTCTAGCCATTGCACTAATTCTGGAGTCCACACTATAGGATTATCAAGCTTCCACCTTCCTTCATTGTTTGTCAATTTAGCTAACCAATCATATAACTCAATTGGGAAGTTGCAGAAGAAGATCTCATGTATCTCTGTATACAGATACCTGTTCAACCACTCTTCCTTTGATAGGCATAGATTCATGTTTTCTTACTCCACGAACTCGTGAGTCTTCCGATCCAACCACTTTTCAATTTCTTTCTTGGTCAGATTCCAATGATGCGACATCACACATCTCTTTCAAGCAAATCCTAGTCCCAGCAATGGAACCATTTGTTGGCTTAGGGGGTCCTGACCCAGGTTCGGATTTAGCTGCGTTAACAAAAAAAACGCTACACTACTAGCCCTTTCCGCAACAACTTGCATAGCGCAGGCTACAGTCTCAACCAAAGCAGTATGGGGGGATGCAAGAACCAAGTTTCTACATCTAAAGACTAGTGTGATGTCTTTGAGTGCCTTAGATCTTCCTTCACACAGATCAATAATTCTTAGGGCATGAAGGTCTACAATCAGTGCTTGTGAACGTTTAGCAGTCAATTTTCCTACTTACATGCATCAGAGAGTAGTCCTAAATTAGTGTTCGCACAGATTTAATTAAGTTATAGTAAACGTAAGAGAGTTCATTAGAGTCTTTGCGAAAGTACTTAAACATGCATTGCATACATTATTAAGACTTGTTCAAGAGAATCATGTAATATTCAATCAATATCTCATAAAACAAATCATTCATCAGCAACATATAACATTTATAAAGATAAACAGAAATACCCAGGAATTCTTTGGAAAGTTATCATTATTGATCTTCAATTCAAGATTACAGACTCAAAACTACCCTATGCACATAGCTGCAAGGGTTTGCGCACTCAATTGTAGACTCTTTCTAGGCCTCTGCGCACTCAGTTGTAGAGCCTTTCTTCTTCTAATCCCTTTCAAGCCCTTTTCTCTTCTATCTTTCTTTTTCTCTATCTTAGTTAGTTACCTCTTCCTTTGATTAAGACTCACTATTTATGGATTTTTCAATACAATTCCATGGTCCACAGACCATGGGTGAATCTCAAAACCGACTCGAAACTTATCCAAAACAAGGGGCTAAGCCCCTTTCACTCCTATTCACCTACGCACTTTGCATCCACAAATCATAGAAACTTTACATTATTTACAAAATTGTATCAAAAATTGGGTTATCTTAACCCCAAATTAACCCAGGGGACCCCATCACAACAACAGTTTCGACAACTGAGGCATCCAGGGGGGCCTTGAAAAGTTTTTGAAAATGTGAATTACCAAAGTGTGGAAATTGATGAAAGGATTTGGTGAGGTGGCCATCCTCACATGGCATGTCCCAAATGGTGTTGCTGGCCCTTCTTCCCTTCCTATAATTGTGAAAAAAAAAATTGTTCTCATCTCCGGCCTGTAGCCAAACAACTCGACTCCTGAGGTGCTACGTTTCTTCACGGTCTTTGAGAATTTTGGATCTTTGAGTCTCTAAGTCAATGAGTATTTATTTTTCCTCTTCAGATGTAAGCCCTCGTCCCTGCTCATGTAAGAGATCTACCAGCTTGGATTCAATGATAATGAGAGCCTCTTCATCGTGGTTTCGCTTATACTTAGCCCATTTAATAGTTAATCTCTTAATTTCTAGAAGGTTGTGACAAAAAACTTCTACAATGAATCTCCCCTGAGTGGTTGGATGAGTGCGCCAGCATTCATTGACCAAATTGATGTAATTTGGGTCCTTTAGCCAAGTAGAATTGAATTTGAATGGTTCCATTGGCTTCTGGAAGGGTCTCGACAACTCTAGGAAGATAGGAGAATGGTCAGTTATGCCACCAATTCCCACCCATTGTTTGTAATTGAACAAGGCATTTACTAGATGCTCCTTAATGAGGAATCTATCCAAATGCCTGGCCAAAGCTACATCTCCTATTCTTTTTTTGTGTCAGGGAGGCTGAGATTTATTCATGGGTATATCAATCAAGTGGTGTTGCTCCAGAAGGTGTTCCATAGTGTCTGACAAAGGATCCAATTAAGCATTTCTTCCCCAACATTCCTCACATCCAATGGATAAATTCAAGTCCCCACCTAGAATAAGATTGTTGGAGTTGGCTAGAGTTAAGTTGAGGAGATGGTTCCAAAATGCAGCTCTATTATGATAGGGGGCATATACATTGATAATTCTGAAGTCCATGTAGAGCTCCGAAGAGAAGATATCCATACCAATGAAATCAGACCCTCCCCAAGAAGCATTCAGTTTGATAGTGCGAGAATTAATGCCTAGGGCAATGCCTCTAGATCTACCAATGATGATAAGTGCATGGAAGGTCCATCTCGATTTCAGAGATTACAGGACAGGGATAACTTGGTCAGCTAAACCAAGGGTTTCTTGAAGGAAAATGATATCAATAGGCTCAGAGTCTAATAGTTTTCTGAGGGCTATTTTTTTGGGAGGGCTAGCCATCCTTCTGTAACTAAAGGAGGTCTGATTCATGGGGGGGACTGAGGAAGGGTATTCGTTGCTCTAAGAATCCTGTCAAGTGTGGATTGTCTGCCATGAGCCACTTCCACCCCAACCTGCATGATAGCTTTTGAAATGAGCGAGTGTTGACCTCTGGCATTCTTGGAAATTTGAGGAGGGGATCAACCCATTCCTAACATGCTCAGGAGGGTGAGACACTCGGGATCTGATTTTATGAATGAGAGTTCCTAGAGATGGTTGAGAGATTTGGGGGAGAGGATGAGAGAGCCAATCTAGGGATAGATGGTGGAACAGTCGGGATAGATGGTCAGTGGAGATCTAGTGGGCGGGTCATCGAAGAAGAATATATGACAGGAATGGATGCATATGCAATATACAAGTGTTATGTAATACAATTTAAAGAAATAGAAGATACAAAGTAAAGGGGAGGAGGAGTACGTGATGAGCGAGTGACTGCAACTTCCGCCATGGATCTTGTCAAAGGCGGGGAGGGAGGACATGGGGAGGTTGAAGTTGGTTGTTGTGTCGATCCACACTCTATTGTTAGAAGACCTTTTAATCGAGATATCTAACCTTCTACAGATGAAGGTGCAACATGATCAACTTCATCCACTTTATTGGAAGGAGAGGCAACACGGAAAACCAGAGGGCATTATTTATAGAAGTGCCCAACCTTATGACACCTTTTGCATTTGAACGAAATGTCCTCGTATTCCAGAATTTGTATACGTGTGAATATTTTCCAATTCAATGTAATCTTGTCCTCCAAACCTTCTCTTGTATCTAGGTATACAAAAATGTGAGCCATTGATTTATTTCCTGAGGTAGTGTAAGTCTTGTCGTAGCCAGAAAGGTGCCAAGTGCATTCCCAATGTGAGTGAAGATGTCCTCAGACCAGAAATGAAGGGGCAAACTAGGCAGCCTGACCCAAAGCGGTCCTGCTTCATTTTGTTCCCGCTAAGAATCAAATAATGGGCTCCAATGCTTAAGCAATACAAGAGCCAAATCTATATGTCAATACCTCGAGAGTGCCCAAGAGGTATATTCTTCCCTTTAGAAGCTAAGCACAAACCAACCCCAAGCTAGGGTAGTAACTTTAGGGAGTTCCTTGAAGATATTCCCCCAAATTTCCATGACCTAGAGTTGTAGATGGGTAGTTGAATATGATCTACCTCAGATTATTCCCACTAAAACCTTTCTTGCAATATCAACAACTTGCCCCATATGTACTCCCTCTCCAAAATTGAGTGACAGATCCTTTCGGGAGGCCTTAACACACTTCAAGTTTTTTACCTTACCAGAGCGAGGCATTGTTGGGTGGTCCTACAAGGGATCCTGTGAACCCTGATTCTCCTACTGTGGTATATGGTTACTGTCTCGAGGGTTTACTATCGGCGTGTTGAAGCAACCAGAAGGGGAGGACGATGGACTGGGCTTCGCCGCGAAGTAAGTAAAGGGGAGGGAAACCGACTGGAGTGTAGAAATGTCCACTACTGAAACAAACCCTGCAGAGGTGGGGAGTGCATTGGAGACCTGATGGGGTGATGAAACTGGAGGCAATGAGTCATATGAGGGGGAGGGCAAGATAGAAGTGGCGAGAAGGTGAAGTGTAGTCGGAGAGAGGGGTGGGTCGTCAAGGCCCGATAGTCAATAGAGAGTGCGGAGAATGACAAAATAGGCATGGAAGGATCGGTGTCGGAATGGGCGGGCGGAAAAATAGAATACAATGGAAATGGCATTCCCAAGGACCGAGCAATGGATACCTCCGACAAATCATTAGGGCTTGTCTAGATAGGCTCATAGGGATTAGGGTTTGCCAAGTAATCCACTACGTCTTCGTCCATGTCCGACATCCTACAAACAATCCCAAAGACAACAAAAGAGTCGGTCCATTGACAGCGAAATCGAAGGGGGAAGTCGTTGACCTTGATGGTGAAGATGACACCACGACTGAGGGGATGGCAGTACGTAGATGTGGTTTTGCAATCGGTGCTGAAGAAACCCTATCTATGCTTGCACCGCAAATCATACCGGAGCTTCATTTTTTCCCCCTTTGTTCGATGAGCTTTTTGTTGCAACCTATTTTGGATACATAATTATTTGATTGTTGAGAGAATATCTCAATTTAGTTAAGAGAATATCTCAACCACACACTAATGTAGAGTTGTTAATTAGAGAGAATCTCTCAACCAAATCCAAAAAACCTCCTAACTGAAGAAGAAAAAAAAAAAAAAAAAACAAAAACAAAAACAAAAACTCATTCTTATAAAACCTTATATCTCTACCCATAATAATCAATAAACTTAACAATTTAATTACTTCACACATATTAATTGAAGTAAGAATTACAAACTCTAGCATCTATACCATTACCTATCAAGGTTTACCATATTTACATGATTATTATGTAATATTACATAGAAATATATATTTTAGAAAACAAATACATTAAAAAAAACTTCAACCATACTTTTAGTTTTATCTAATCAATCTTTCTATATATATTTATTAAATTCACCCTATTCTATAACGATTTCAATATTTATAGATTTTTCTATATATATTATATAAATAAATATCAAAAATATTATATAAATAAATATCAAAACATCTTTATACAAACATTGAAATACTCACGCTACAAGGAAATATATCTTAAAAATAAATACCGTCAAATAAAACTTAACATTTAACAATATTATTTTTAATAAATATTCTTATTAAATTATTTATATTTAGCCACAAAACATCTATGGGATTCAATAATATTATTTTTCAATATTCAAATAGCATAATATTATACTTATCTTATATTATTTTAATTTTAATTAATTTTATATTAGTTTGAATTTGAAATAATTTTAAATTTTATATATTGCATATATGTAATTATCATTAGTAATTAATAATAAGATTTAAGGAAATCACTTTAAGTGCAGAGGAGCACCAAACAGAAAAGAACTTTCCAAACAAACGTTACTTTAAACCTGTCATTTAAATATATGTTTTTCCGAGATGTAGCCAATATGTTTATATGGTATGAAAACTTGAAAACTAAAAGGCATAGATGATTAAATAGTTTGGCAATCAACACATATTGAAGAAAAAGCTCTAAATAATTCAACAACTAAATAATTCAATAACTAATTGACAGTCAAATAGTTTGAGAACTAACAGCATAAAAATGAAAATTAAAATGTATGGTTAACTAATAGTTTGAGAACCCATTAAAATATGTTAATAACCAAATGGTTTGAGAACCAATTATAATTTATTCGGATAATCAATGATTTGAGAACGAAAACCAATTAAAATGTATTAATAACCCAACAGTTTGTTAAGCATAATGGTTTCATAATGAGTTGATAATTAGAATGGTTACATAATGTATTGATTATCGTAATAGTTTGATCAGGTATCGATAACCAAACAGTGTGAGAACGCGAATTAAAATGTACTCATAGCAAGAACTAATAGTTTTATATCTCATTGAAGCATAGATTGTTGCCAGCAAGAAATATTGCAAGGTGTGTATATATATGTCAATTATTATAAACACCACTCTATAAAAAAAATTGGGCAACTTTACAAACTAAGTAAATCCTTCATGAACTTTACATTGTGAAATAATTATTGATTAACATAGTTGATATTAGTGACAAGATAAATGTAATAATGGTCATATGTGACATAACCTTTCATCAATGTCACAGTATGAGTATGATGAACATAAATCATCATAGAATTTTTTCAATGACGCTTTGTATAATGAGAGGATAATAAGAGAATAGGAGGAGAAAATTTACCGAAACACTCCATGATTGAAAATTGTAAATTTATTATAGGAAAAAAACTTGAATTAATTATAGAAAGAGTTAGCCCAATACATTAGGAAGAAAGAAAACCTAATGAAAAGGAGAATATGTCATAATGTGAAGAATAAAAACAGTAATACAATGTGGTAAAAGAAAATCGATCATGCAATGTGACGAACAAGAACTTACTTCAACGAGATGAACAAAAATCAATGTCATAATGTGACAAACAACAATCAATATTATATTGTAATGAACAAAAATTAGTGTCACAATATGACAAACAATGATCAAAGTTTGGATGCGATGAACAAAATTCGATGTTGCAATGTGATGAAAAAAAAGCATTAAAAATCAACCATGGTAAACCACTTAAAAAAAAGATGGTGTGAGGTGATGAAAAAATCATTTTAATAATGTGACAAAAAAACCAATGTTGTAATGTGATGAACAAAATTCCGCATCACATTGTGACAAACAAAAACCAATGTCACTATCTAACAAATAAATATCAATGTTGTGATGTGATGAACAAAATCCCATGTCACATTGTGATGGACAAAATCCAACATTGCAATATGATGAATGAGAAATTGATAGTTCAATGTGAAAAAAGGAAATTGATTTTGCACTATGATGATAAAAAACCAACATCATAACGTGATGAAGAAAAAGTGACGCTGCAATGTGATGAACAACATATGAAATCTCAATGCAGTGAATCAAAATTTATGTTGCATTGTGATGAGAAAAAATCATCACCACTATGCAAAGAAAAGAATCAAGTCATAATGTGATAAGCAAAATGTTGCATTGCATTTTTATGAACAAAAGCCAATATCACAATGTTATGAACAAAACCATCGATGTTTGAATGAGAAAAAAAAAATCAACATTGCAATGTGACAAACATATATCGACATCATGATGTAATTAAAAAAAATTGACGTCACAATATGACAAACAAAAAAATAACATCACGATGTGGTGAATTGAAATCATCATCATAATGTGATAAACTAAAATCATCATTGAAATGTGATGAACAAAAATTGACATTGCATTGGGACAAACAACACAAGTTGACGTGATAATGTAGAAAACAAAATATAGCATCACAATTTGACCAACAAGAAATGACATCACAATGCAACGAACAAATGCATTGTCAAATATGGTCAACAATAGTTAACTTAGTCAAACATGATTGACCTTGGTCAATTGTAGTTTGCTTGCTCAACCATAGTTTTCTTGGTCAACATGGTCTATATTGCCAACCTTGTTAACGTGATTAACCATAATCAACCATGTTCAAACAAGCTTAATCCCAACCATGTCAAAACATGGTAAAGCACGGTCAAGAAGTTCAATCATAGTTAAACCATATCAACCATGGTTAACCATTGTCACCATAGTCAAACATGGTTAACCATAATCCATCATGGACAACATTGCCGACCATGGTCAAACCATATTCAAAAATTCTTACCATGGTCAAACTAAGGTTAACGTGGTTAACCATAGTCAACTATAGTTGAATGCGGACATCCATGGTCAACCATGGTCATTCATACCCAACCTCATGTTAGCATAATAAACCCTCATCAACCATACCTTGACCATATTTAATCATAATCAGCCATAGTGAACAAAGGTCAACCATAGTTAATCATGGTGTACTAATCCTCCTCACATATTAGAACCCTCAAGTAGAGCAATCACATTATTAAAAGTATTTAATATGTGGATTGATGCAATTTATCTTTTTAAGATATTATTAAAACTATTACAGAGAAATGCCATTAATTTTTTCAAAGTGAAAAATAGCATGATCAACTTATATAAAACCACATTTACTAATGTAATTGTGCTAATTTTACTTAAGATTAAATTTTAAATGATAAAGAAAATATAAAATGAAAAAAAAATATGTTTTAATTTTTTGTTTTTTTGTTTTTTAAATATATTTGAGAGTAAGTAAATATTTTACAACATCAAGAGGGAAAAAATTTAAAACTGAAAACTGTAAGTTTGACATCCAAATATATAAATTAATTGTAAGTGGGAATATGTTACTACTCATATGAGGTAAGGTATGTACAAAGTTATTTACAGTGGGAATATTCTTTGAAATTGTTAATGTTATATATATATATAAGAGAGAGAGAGAGAGAGAGAGAGAGAGAGAAATAGATTTTAAATCATTTTTTAAGAATAATTAGCGATTATTATTTTGAATTTTAAAATTAAAAATCATTGGAATTTTATTCATTATTTTATATTATATTTTTGATATTTATATGATAATTTTAATTTTCGATATAAAGATACGAAAAACATCATTTGTTTGGAAGAATATAAGACTGTATAAAGTTTTAGGAAGGGAGCTTATTATAATTGTGTTCTTAATTAGATAAAAATATGATAGAATATCATTAACCTATAAAGTGATTAGCAAATCTACAGAATTTACAAGAACATGAAAGTTAGTTAATAATAACATATATGGAATTTTCACTTCCGAAACAAAATAAATTTAAAATTCCAGGACCACCTCGAACGTCAGATTCTAGGCCCCAACCCCAACATTAATCAATAATAATTCACTGGTGAAACATACATGATCCTCACATGTACAATCATGACAGCCTATGAAAGGGGGAGGAAGAAAAACATTAAAGGGACGTTTTGGTTTTTATTGTGCGGTGTTAAATAATAGTGCAAGATAACAAGATTATTGAATGCATGATTATGTATCTTTCAGTTTTAGGTTGTGGTCTAACTTGCCAGCTAAAGTTTAATTTAGAGATATCATTGACCTAACGATATGTGGAACAACACAGAGAAGCAATACATGTTAAGCTCTATTAAGTTCTTCCAACTATAACCTACAGTTATGGAACTGAACTGCAGTCTTCCCTTAATATAAGGAAACCAACTGCAGTAATTTCCTTAAATTAAGGAAATCAACTGCGGTTAATTAATTTTCTGGTTGGAGCTTCTGAAGTGGTCCATAACTCCATCTGGAGTTCTCTACCTTGATCTGTGGAACAACTGACACATAGCCATTAGAAGCTTGATGGAAGCTTGGCTATAAATTCATCTGATTGGTCCCCAAGCTAGCATCTCAATCCCCTTCAGTTGTTTACACCATCTAGCTGAAAGAGCATAGCTTGGAAGTGCCTTCAGATTTTCTGTGATTTTTCCTTTTGCTTGGATTGAAGCTGGAGTGCTGTTTCAGTGAAGAAGCAAGTGGACTGTGGTTTGCAGCAAGAGTGTTATCAATGACTGGAGGTAATCCTGGACATCTAAAGTTTCATTTTTTAAATTCTTTAAAGCATAGAGAATCGTTGTTGCAAATTTTTCTTACATTGGTATCAGAGCTAAAGTTTATCTCTGCCTTGCGATGCCTTTCTTTTTATTAAGAAGCCTAAATAAAAACGCGAACAGTAACTAATGATCTTAGTTTTTATTTGTATTTCCATTGGATTTCGTTTTTTTTTTTGGTAATTCTTTCCCGTGCCTTTTGATTAGAGTTTTAAGGGGGCCTGGACTTTGGAAACTACCCTTCTGTTTTAACTCTATTTCGAAATTGTGAGATTGAACTCCGCACGTCTTGAACCTTTTATGGTTTTTCCTTTTGGGCTGCAATGTGAAGTTTGTGGCTGTTTTTTCTTTCTTTCCATAGATTGCCGTTAGATATCTGCCTTGTTTAGAGGCCAAACAAGGCACACATTTGGCATTCCGAGATACAATTGGAAATACAATGTTTTTATTGTTTATTTTCTTATGGTGTTTTGGTGCCAACAGCTTCATCCCGTGTTTGCTATGTCTGGAAAAACTTTCAATTCATCTTCTGCGAAAGTTGGACCAGCGATCACCTGCCCCTCTGTATCTCCCTCGGCTAAGAAAATCTCTGGGTTACTGGCATACAGTCGATTCGCCGCGTGAATTTTTTCAATGCCCACAATGAGTACAAAATTTATGGAATTATTCCATCTATAAATTCCATTAACCAGAAGCCCTTTTCATTCAGCCTCCCTCTACCTTACAATTTTCTGCTAGTTTGACTTCAAATGTGAAGGGTTAGTGAAGTAAGAACTGTATATAGCGTTGCAGAGCAAATGTAAACAATTTATTTTCAAAATTAAGGACTAAATAGAACTTTAATGACATGTTTTGTTGGTGAATCTGTTCATTGTCTAACATTTTGATGTTAGCAGCGATCGATTCAACATCTTAACTTGCAATTTATCAGCTCTCATGACGAACCTGGACATTCTTGAAATGTTTAAGGTAGTATGTAGTGGTCCACTTTCGACGGACTGTTATGGTATAGTAGATTCCAGTAATGATGTCCTGACAGACTATTACTGGGATATTTTTAACAGTCGAATAGTCACATTTCAGTTTGTTTCTGGCCGGTAGGAGAAGAGTTTCCGACAATGGTCTAAGGGCGTTCTCCTTTTTCATTGCATCTTACAATGTTCATCATATGTTTGTAGAAAATTGTTATCTAAAGAGTTCACCTTCTCAGGTAAGGGTCAGAAATTGTTCTCAAACTTAAATTTATACACCTCTGATAAAATAGTTGGATTGCAACTCCTATTTTCATGTTCACATCGTATTTTTTGAAGAGTAAGGTTGAATGTAGCAGTCATGTTTCCGATGTTTATCCAATGCTTTCACGGTCATAATGGTTACTTGCTAGACTTAAGTTTCTCAACAGTTGCTATAAAATTTGTGTCTCCTTCAACTTGTCAGGAAACACGTTCGTATATGAGCACTGTATAAGCTGAAATGTGGCCTGATGCTGTAAATGCAAGCAACATCACATTGCATTTCTTACATTTGTATTTAGACATTTGGATATATCAAAGCATAACTGTCTTGTGCAGGTCTTTAGCTGTTCGTCTACACTTACTATCGATGATGCATCTGATATGTATATAATATTTTAAAAGCTTCCATTACCAGTGCACTTGGATTTTTATTCAGAAAATAGAACAAGGATCTATGCTAATAGATTTGATTACCAGTTCACTTAGATTTTAATTTTATTCAGAAACTGAAAAATTTGTTTTCTCACCATCATTAGTTTAGCCGGCTATTGGATTGGATGGTGGAATGAATGAAATATATCCTTCAAGCGATTGAAAATGCTATGAGGATACGCCCTCAAAGGGCTTTTAGCAATTTTGCATTTGCGTATAAGTGGCTTGCTTTGAATCGAACGCAAACCACCTAATTAAAGATGCATTTTTACCCTTCCCGAACCAAGGCTATGAATACTCTGAAACAAAGGAAACCAAAATGGAGTGTCGGCACGTAGCGAAGAAGCTAAGGTTCCCGCTATTCTTGTTTTATTTTGTATTTCCTTAGCCCGACTGCCTCTGGGATTTGCATTAACGGCAGACGGAATCACTCTACTGGAGCTGAAGAAATCCCTTAAAGGGGAAGGGATTTCCGATTGGAGCCAGAATCATTCAGATCCTTGTTCATGGACCGGGGTTACATGCAGTCCGATCTTCGGCAGAGTCATTGCCCTTAATCTTAGCGGCACCGGTTATTGCAGCGGAGCCGAGGGTTTGCCTTCGTTTTGTCCTTCAGAGCATAACTACAGTGATAGTAAACCTAGCCCGAAACTGACTGGGAATATTTTGGCATTTGTCGAGAACTTGACGGAGCTTAGGGTTTTGCCACTGCCATGCAATGCGCTCGACGGAAAAATCCCCGCTGAGGTCAGTAAGTTAAGTTTTCTTGAAGTTCTAGAGCTCCAGGGCAATTCTTTAAGTGGTTCTGTCCCGTTAGGGTTTAGTGAATTTTCATCCCTGCGAGTTCTTAACCTCGGCTACAATTTCCTATCTGGAGAATGATTCTGGCTTTCTTTTTTTGGTTAGAAAATATCGTATTTGTCAAAATTATTCGTTTGATTTTTGCTGTTTTTTCAAGTTAGCCTTAATACTCATTGTTGTGCAGTCGTTTCTCTAAAATCCATATGCATGCAATGCTATTTCAGATATAATTTTAGAACATTTTATGCGGGCATTCTAATTATTGTATACAATTTATTTTACCTGGACATTTTAATTGAATGAGAATGGTGGTTATTCTCATTGAGTCCATTCTCCTTGTCATTTTATTTCCAACCTAAGCGATCCGAAGTCTTGTTTTGTAAGAAGCTTCTTATTACCAAGATTAAATCAATTGAGCGTTCACATATGTTTCAGCAATGTAGGCAATTTACGCCCGTTATCTAATTTTAATTTTATAATAATTTTTTTTTTTTTTAGAATGAAACATTGTTAATTCAAGCTTCTTGTGGGTTCACCCTCTGCACTTGGAAGGCATCATCCATGTGGATCTGCAATGCATGGCTTATGTGGACCTGTAAGGTACTAAGGGTCATACTATACAAATCCACAGCAGGTAGAGGCGCAACAAGACTCAAGCCAAAATAAGAATGAACAAACAACCTTCAATATATAATGACTTATATATGTTAAGTTTTATAATTAATGGAGAGGAGCACATATTTATCTGTCTGTAGTTTTGACAGATGTCAAATTGAATTAATTGACATGACGGAGTACTTAAAAGTTAATACATACATTGTTATGTATTCTAGGCTTGTTTATGTATCATTGGCTGAATTTTGTGTTTTGTTAGCCTATATGGTGCAAGCTCTTTGAGGCTTTTCGGCTTAGAAAATTTATTATGTGTGGGTGCATGGGAGTTGT
>APFE030546082.1:104717-115432 GCA_000404065.3 Pinus taeda
AATAAGGTTTTTTGTGAAACTTATACATTATGAGTTTATTTAAGTTGGTCACATAGGGTACATACCATCTGTACTCGAACAAAAACATACCGTCATCAGTGATCTTGTAATTATTTTGTATTGCTCCTTATAGTTCCCATTGTAAGTATTCCTTCACATACTGAAAAATATCATCACGTAGCAACTCCTCTTTAATCCTTTCTTTGGTGTCAACTTCATAAGTGCTCTTGGCTACCAAGTGAGCTACTTGTGTAACACTTACCTTGCCTTGATCAAATAAGTATCTCAGTCCCCCATGATATATTATCAACACAAAATTTCTCCCAAGAAAGTAGTACCTCCACATATTTAGTCCATGCATGATTACTACTAGCTCCAAGCCATGAGTAACACAATTATGTTCATTCTCATTTAGTTTCCTTGATTCATAGTAGATTACATTTTCTTCTTGCATGAAGACTCCACCTAGCCCTCCCACATGGGCATATGTGCAAACTAGGAAATCCTTTTTTGGGTCTTTTATTCTCAAATGATCCAAGCGAATATTGGTGGCCACCCACCTATCCCACCTAGACCTCTAGTCAGTTTCATTTATTTCCTTGTTTATTTCAACATTTACTATTTTTGGTAGATTTTTGGGTCCCGAACTTCTAGAGCAGTTTTGACCCCCTAAACGATGTTTTTTTGAGGTCCGCTATAGGGCCATAGCCACAAGAAAGAGCTCACATAAAATCTTGTAGTACTCGAATAGACCTTTCCAACAAGGTATTGTACATGACAAACGAAGATAATATGACCAAGCTATGACCCCAGGAATTTGGCTGCCTAACTAACCCAATGAGGCCCACAAACTCTTGGTGTTACATCTCCTCGGGTTAGGGTTTTCTCATGTTTTTAAATATTAAATAGGCCCTTGAGCCTCATTGTAACATAGTTTAGAGGCATGTAACTACCACATCTCTTCTTAGATATAAGCTACCATCACCCGAGCTAGCCTTATTTCCATTATGTTTGTAAGCATATTTCAACATTTGATAGTAATGAAAGGAAATGCTATTTCTGTTGCATCTTTGTATTTATGGTTATATATGTAATTTGTTGCATTCATGTTTAAATTCAAATAAATGGTACTAGAGCAGTCTACTCTTTCTCTGTTTTTTTTTGCATGTCCCCAACGAGGTCAAAATATAAGGAGTTAGGGCTTGAACTGGTCTAACCTTTGCAAGTCCCGCTTCACAAATCTTGATGGGTTCCCATGGGGAAAGAAAATAAAGATGAGATCCTTTCACAATCTTGCTTGAAGAAGCCCTCGAGCGATAGAGGAATGCGACAATGGACAACTTTTCCCAGATACTTCAGCGGCTACCCAAAGGTGACGCATCTACTTCTAGCAACTACACTCGAAGAACTACACCCTTCAAGATACAAGTTAACTTTTACATTCACATATTTGAGGGTCAGATAGATGTGGACATCACAGATAAATGGTTAAATATGCTAGAAGGATATTTTTCTATTCATGATTTTTCCATCCAGGAAAATATTACTTTTTCTTTTCTCAAAGTCACCCCCCATGTCAAGGACTGGTGGGAAACATACTATGAACATAAGGATGAAAGTACACCCTCACTATTTTCAGCCACACCCACTTGGGATTTGTTTTGAAATGCCATCAAGGAGCAGTACTACCATGTCGGGAGGTATGAGGACAAATAGATAAAGTTGACCAAACTGTGACAAGGAAGGGAACAACGTGTCAGATTTTACCAATATTTTTCATACCCTTCGCACAAAGTTGGGTATCAAGGATTGTGAGAAAAATTTGGTACTCAAGTACTGTGGCTGCCTACATAAGTACATCCAAGATGAGATGGAATTCTTGAACATATCTCGCTCGACACGACATACTGAAATGCTGTTAAGATTGAGTAGAAGCTTAAATAAAAAAAGTGAGATTTTGGATATGTGAATCCAAAGTAAGGGAAAGGTGCCCCCAAACCACAGAGTAAAGGGCAAAGCCAAGGTGGGACGACCTAGTATAACACACTGAAGGTGCAAGAAAAGAACAACACCACGAAGAAAAAGAAGGACATGAGAAAGTGGTGTGAGTTCCATAAGAGCTCCACTCACAACACAAGTGAGTGTCAATCCAAGAAGTCACTCATAGCCAAGCTAAAGGCTTTTGATTCTGATGCATGTTCTCACTCCGAGTCAGAACCCGGCAACGAGAAAGAAAAAGGGAAGCATATCATTGATGCGGAACCCAATGCCACTATGGCCATCGCTATGATCCCAAATATTGAGCCTAAAGATCCAGAAGAGGGGGAGCGCCTATTATACTCACAGATGGAGTTGAAGGGTTCTCTGTTGTAATTCATTGTCAACAACGGGAGCCAAATGAACCTCATTTCAGCAAAGGTCGTGAAGTGGCTGGCCCTATTGACTACAACAAATCCAGTGCCATACACCATTGGGTGGCTTCACCAAGGATGGGATTTCCACGTCAGCTAGCAGTGTCGCCTTCCCTACAACATCAAGCCCTTCACGTATGAGGTACTATTTGATGTTGCTCCTCTTGAAGTTTGTGATCTATTATTAGGTAACCCTACTTATGGAAGCAACATGTTGTATATGAGTCTAGACCCCACTCTATTATTATTTCTTTGGGTACTAAGTTATATATGATATCGGAGGTAACCCCACCTGCTAGCATCTCTTTGATATTTGCTAAGCAATATAGTAAGGTTGTCTCCCATACTGGGAAATTTGTTTTCTTTTTGATTCACTTTCAAAGTTAGGGGAAGGTCATAGTGAAATCCATGGCCCTTGGGAAGGGATCCTCCAAGTAGGAGAAGCAGGTGGATGCAGTCATGGAAGAATACATGGAACTCTTCTCCTCACCCACAGGGGTACCCTTGCATTGTCAGGTCAAACATTCATTCGATCTGACTCCTAGAGCACCTCTACCCAATGGGCCAATATATCGATCTGAAGTCTAGCTATCACCAGGTTCCAATAGAGTTCACAGATGTATGGAAGACTACCTTTAAATCTAAGGAAGGCCTTTTTGAATGGTTGGTTATGCTGTCCGAGTTCACAAATTCCCCTGGTATTTTTATGAGGCTAATGGCTGACATTTTGTGGCCATTCACCAACTCATTCATGGTGGTTTATCTGGATGACATTCTCATCTTCAACAAGAGTTGGGAAGAACACTTGCAACACATTTGGAAAGTCCTTCAAACCCTTCGGAAACAAAAACTGTGTGCCAACTTGGAGAAATGCGCCTTTGGCATGAGTCAGGTCCAATACTTGGGTTACATCATAGATGAGCATGGCGTACATGTGGACCCAACCAATATCCAAGTCATTCAAGATTGGCCATCCCCAACCAATCTAAGGGAGCTTTGCATCTTTTTTGGCCTTGCAAATTTCTATCAGAGGTTCGGGTTGGGATTCTCCCATATCACTTGGCCTTTGAGTTAGATTACTAAGGGCAGAATGAAAGCAAAGTTTTCCTGGTCCGAGTCCCAACATAAGGTGTTCTTTGAGTTGAAGCACCACCTCTTCTCTACACCAATACTCACACCGCGAGACCTACAACAACCATTTTAAATCGAGACAAACACTTCAGACTATGCTATTGGTCCATTCCTCACCCAGCACGGGCTTCTAATGGCCTATCATAGTGAAACACTTTCTGATACAACTCAAAAATACCCCACCTATGATAAAGAGATGCATTCCATCATCCAAGCTTTCAGACAATGAAAGAACTACATTCTGGGGAAGGAGACGATCATCCACACCAATCACGAACCTTCCTAGTTTATACAGACACAGGGGAAGTTGTAGAACGATCGCCATCAGAAGTGGTCTACATATCTACAACAATTCCACTTTAACATTAAATACAAAAAGGGTAGCACAAATCATGTTGTAGATTGCCTCAGACGGCCCCCAGTTGCAGCATTGACTACTATTCTCAACTCTTGCAGTCACAATACCTCTAGATGGCACCAACTATACAAAAATGATATAGAGTTCGCCTTGACATACTAGATGCTAGTATCTAGCAAGAAAGTTCCTTATTTCCACCTCCAAGACACATTATTATGCTACCTAGGTCGCCTTTGTGTTCCTTCAAGTGGGCATGCCAAGCTGATTTGGGAGGCGCACTACAGTCAGGTCATAGGGCACTTTTGTGTGGAGAAGATGATGGTTGTACTACAAAAGTACTTTTATTGGTCCAAACTTTGACTAGATGTTGGGAATTATATCAGCTCCAACAATGCCTACACCATCACCAAGCCAACCATCATGAAGAAATCCCTGTCCACTCCTCTGTCTACTCTTAGCTAGTCATGGGAATCCATCTCCATGGACTATATGTCTGGCCTCCCTTCTACCAAGCATGGTAATGACTGTGTATTTGTGGTCGTGGATATATTTTATAAGATGGCTATATTGATGGCCTGCAAGAAGAGTATCACAGCAGAGGGCACTGCTAAACTCTTCTTTGAACAAGTATGGGTAAATTTTGGGATCGCACATACCATTATATTAGATTGGAATAGCAGGTTCCTAAGCACATTTTGGTTAAGCCTTTGTACATTATTAGACACCAAGATCACTAAATCCACTGCCTTCCATCCCCAGACTGATGGCCAGATGGAGGTTGTCAATAGGATGATAGTGCACATAATCCACATGTACAATTCCAAGCATCCACGAACCTGGGATGAGAGTCTCCCACATGTGAAAAACAATTATAATATAGCTCTCCATAGCTAGAATGGTTGCAGTCCCTTTCAAGTGGTTCTAGGATTTCAACCATTGTGTCTATATAGTGCTGTCATGCCTCATGTGACTACACAGACAATATTCACATATGTATTGTCCGAGGCTGATAAAGTGACCAGATTTATTGAATGCATCCAACACATATTCCAGCAGGTTCATGAAATCCTAGAGAAGTCAAATGCCAAGTACAAGCAACGACATGATCAACATCGAGTGCTACACAAGTTTCAGTTGGGTGATAAATTATGGTTGCATTTGTAGAAAGGACGCCTTACTGGAGCCCATCAGAAGCTCAGAACAATTTGATATGGTCCTTACACCATTACCAAGGATGTGGGAGACAATGCTTTGGAGCTCAGAATTCCCCCATTCCTTGGCCTGCACCTAGTGTTCAATGTGGATTGCCTTTGACCATACTTGCCACCATTGCTGGACACATCAGACATTGCTGAACAACTCACATTAACAGAGTTAAATCCAGACTTCATGGAACAAACCACAACTGTTTGAATTATGGACACATAGGTCAAGAACACTTTCTAGCAAAAGATCCAACTATATCAGGCTGCCAAAGCTAGCCAACTCCTACACCAAGGCGAGTGGCCCACCATGGACAAGGTTCAATAGAAATTTCCTCACCTCACGAAGGCTTTGCACGCAATGGGGACCATTTCTTCCTAAGGGGGGGGGATGATCCAGGTGGATATTAGTGTCCACCGACCTATCCCATTTAGATCTCCATTCAATTTCATTTGTTTCCTTGTTTATTTCAACATTTACTATTTTTGGCATTTTTTTGGGTCCTGAATTTCCAGAGCAGTTTTGACCCCCTAAATGACGTTGTTTTGAGGTTTACTATAGGCCCATGCCTAGAATCAAGGGCCTGTGAAAAATATGGTAGTAATCAGAGAGACCTTTCCAACAAGGTATTATACATGTCAAACAGAGATAATATGACCAAGTTATGACCCTAGGAAGTTGGCTACCCAACTGTTACATAGCATTTGTCACCGTCCGTGCTACCCCTCTCCCGCATCTTGGAGGACTCATTCCAGGACCTATGAGAAGTGACATGGCCTAAAAGCACTTGCATTACATTCCACTGAACATGAGCTTTATTTTCCCTGAAGACATCTCCTGCTGAAAAACCCTAAAAATAGATTTTTTTCCATTGGCACGGTTCCATAGTGCAGCCCTCGTGCGAAGGGGGAAAATCCTCCAAAGAGGGCGTGCCAGTTGGCGCTCTGTGATAGAGTCACACCCACGCCAACCATAATCAGAGTTGTTTTTTAGCAAACAAGCGACGGAAGTTTCGTCTTAACAAATTCCTGGACTGTTATCTATCTTGAGTTGGGTGGTTTGGCTACGGACTTCCATAGAGAGGAAGTGGTTTGCCACCTCTCATGGAAGCTTCCTTAATGATAGGGCCAATCCCATGATTATTGGCTTGATCCCAACTCCCCTTCCTCCATCTATAAAAGCTTGTCCATTTTCCTTGGCAAGCTAGTTCCAGAGTTCCAGAGATTGAGAATTGTCAAGTTTCTAAGAGCTTCATGTTGTAAGAGCCCTCTTGATTCCCATAAGGCCAAATCCAAGCAAGGATATTATTATCTAACAACCAAAGAGAGAGAGGCTTGTCCCTATTCCCAGCAAGCTTTGCAAGACATGTGCTGCTGACTACCCAGCCAAAGGAGAATCTAGCATCAGAACTTTGGTTGTATTCTTCTTTCATTTATCATTAATAAACGACTATTGGTTATGGTTCCACTCTTATTGTTATTTGTGATGATGATGAGTTATATCCTTTCTGACTGATATATAGTTGCATATGCTGGATTTTATGCTTTTGTTTGTGTCGTTTCTTGTATGTGCAGGTGTCCATTCATGGAGATCGTGAGGATTGTGATCTGCCAGAGCAAAGGAACGGGAGCACCACCTCTTCTACAAACAATAGCGTTGGAATCCAGGTAGGCCTTCATCACTGGTCTATTAATTTACAATTAGGAACTTGCGCTATAGCGTTTGATGATTGTTGCTAGACCCAATCTGGGCTAGTAGGGATCGCCTCTGTCCGTAGAGGGGATTTACCTCCTCAACAATTTGGCGACTTCGTTGGGGAGCTTGTCTTGCCTTTATGGTTGTTTCTTGAATTTTACCTGCTTGGTCAACCTTCTGGGTTGGTTTCTTTTGTTGTTTCTTGCCTCTTGGTTTACCTGGGTATTGTTGGCTTGGTCTTGGATTTCTTCTTTTTTATTTTTGCATAGAAAACTTGATTGGCGCGCTTTTTTAGCATAACAATCGTGCCAATTGGCGCTAGTTGTCAATATACAACCCGCGCCAATCCTTAAAAGGCGCTAGTTGCAGCTTGATAGTCGCGCCAGGCATAGGAAATTTTAAAGTTTGCTTGGTTTTGAGCCTTCTGAGCTTGGTCTTTGTTCTGGCTACATTTTCTCGACTGCTTGAGTGTGTTGGAGTCTTGTTTGATTGGTTTTAACCTTTACCCTTTGGTTGTTTGCCATTTTCTATCGATTTCACGTTTTTAGCCCTAGGGCATCTATTGGCTTTGTGTGTCGAGCCTTCCTTAGGAGTTTTTGGTCTCTATTGGTCCAGTCGACTTTCTGATTGCTCCCTTGCACTTGTTTAGTGGTTGTTAATCATTTTATTGCATTGTTTGAGTGACCTACCTCTTTTTCAATTGAAGTCCTCTTTGTTTCGCTTTGGGCCTAGATTACATGGCTCATTTGTGTCTTTGGGACTTTTCTCAGTTTTGAAGGACTGCTTTGTCATTTAGGGATCTGATTGTGCTTGTATTGAGTGAAATTTGCTTGTTTTTACTCTTTTATTATCATTTCTCAAAGTTTGTTTAGTGCATCTTGCCATCAACATTTAAAAAAAAAAAAAAATCCCTTTTGCTTTTCATTAGTTAATGTGAATTAGAGCTTTTCGTTGTTATTAGTGATTAGTGACTTTGAAGAAAATTTTTTAGTTTCCATTAGCTGCATTAGAGATATTGTTGGTTTTTTTATGATCATTTTGTTTGTGTGAAAGCTCTCAACTCTCTTATAGCTAGCATTCATCAAATGAAATGATATATTGCGGCATATAGTTTGCATTTAGGAAATTTTGAGACATTACATACGGTAAGGCATGAAAACCAAAACATAATCCAAGATCAACTTTAAAATGAACTGAATGAATCTAACAACGCATTGGAACATAACGCACACTGTTTAGAGGTCTAGGCTAGAGACGTGCTCCGGCATCGTTAAACCTAGTCACTTTTGTTTCCACTCAAGGTTGGGTGATTCGTCCTTCTGTGACTCAATAGTGGTCTAGTACGGAATTGTGCTCCCACGTACCGTCGAGTATATGGGGAGACCCCACTAGGTTATCATCCTTTATCCATAGGAAGCTATGTCTGCCGCCTTACGACCCATAATGCACCGAACATAGCATTCAGGAAGATTGACTGCCGTACGGAAAGTCCTTGGTTTTCATATGATTGCCAAGGTGTATATGTAGTTTTATGGATTGTCTGGTAAACCTTTTGCCTAGTTCTCCAGAGTAGTCACTTTTGATCCTTTTAGGACTCCCTAAAAGAAAAGGCTCATCTGAGCATTTGTCACTTCGAGCTCATTAACCATTCGAAGGCGACTAGAGTCATCTTTTTGTCCTTTTCTCGACTCTTTAAAGATGAAAAGGTCAAGTTATGTCCTTGTGTCTTAAAATTTATTCACCCGCAATCACACGCCCTATTAGATTCTGCTTGTTGGCCATTTGATTGTGTGTCTTGACTCTTTTTCAGCCCCGTGTGTGATTTTCAGTTTTTGATGGCAACTTTTCCAGAGTTCACCAACCCAGGAATCCCCTCTGACGGGAATCCTGGTCATTTCTCTCCTTTTGGGAATGTTGGTGCTCCTTACATGGCAACATTGTCCCTCCCTGGGTTAACTGTTGGGTTGCTTGTTTGTTGTTCTCAACCTTTGTGGTCCCTAGTGTCTCAATTACTGGTCAATCTGTTCCTCCACCCAAACAACATTGTGTTGATTCCAAGGTGGACCTCTCCCCTTCTTCACCTGTTTCTACGTCCTCATCTTCTACTTCGCTTGGTGAAAGTCTGGATTCAAGTAACCAGGTGGCTAAGCAGAAGAAGAAGAAGACGAAGAAGAAGAAGTCTCATAAGCGAGAGGCTAAAAGTGCAGCTACTGCCTTGAGTACATCCCCGGTCGGAACACCTTCTGCTCTTCCACGAAAGGTTAAGTTTCCTTGTAAATTGTGCAAGGATGACCATATTCTTCGTGATTGTCCTGGAATTCCTAGGATCTTAGAAGTATGGTCTCACGATTCGGCCTGCCCCTCATTGTCCTCTGAAGCTCATGGAAATGCTACCCTATCAACTGGAAACAGTAAGAAAAAAGGGAAGATTTGATTCCCCTGTAGGCTATGTGAAGGCAACCATCCCCTTCACCTTTGTCCGCTTATGGATAAAGCTTCCACCATTTTTGAAATTCTTACAGCTTCTTCACCCCAACTCCCTGTTGGTTATCAGAGGCTCTCTTCAGACCCTCTCCCTGTCGGCATGAGATTGACTTAGATTCTTCTCTTGTCCATCCTCCTCTTTCTGAACCTGGCTATGCTAAGCTTGTTCCAGACAACCATTGGTCGGAAAGAGTGTCGACTTGGGTTCACCACCCATCGATCACTCTATTTCAGAAGAGCGTCATGCTCATGTTCTTCTCGTCTCGTCAGATTCTCCTGAGTCGGAAAACGACCCTCCTATCCCAGCTGATCCAGAGAGTCCTTGTTCGGTTCCTTTAGAGCAGGGGGACAATCATATGATTCCCCCACCGAGTAGTTTAGTCGTTTCCTTCTACTTGAGCCATTTGACCGCCTTCCGCCTTCCATCCCATGTGCTTTTCCAGATTACAGTACATGCCTATGATAAGGTAATACTTGGCACTGTCTTGGATGAGGGTGCATCTGTCAGTCTTATGCCTTCCACTACTTGGCAAGCTTTGGGCTCCCCATAGCTTGTGTCGCTCGCACAGAATCTATTAGCATTTGATGAAGGAACCAGTCAACCATTAGGGATCCTTTCGAAGTTCCCTATTACTTTGGGAGGAAAAACCGTCTACATAGATGTACTGGTTACCCAAGGTGCTTTAGATTTCAGTCTTCTCCTTGGCCGTGACTATGTTTATGCCATGGGGGCCATTGTCTCTTCACTTTTTTGTTTGGTTTGCTTTCCACACGACGGAAGAATTGTGACTATAGATCAATTATCGTTCTTTAGTCCCCCGGTGCCTCCTGCGCAGTTGTCATCCCCTCCTGGTTTTTATCCACCAGTTGTATTTGCCCCACCGCAGGTCAACTACGTGGCTATTTATCCCGTGCCTATATCCAGTGATGATGTTGTCGTGCATAGTGTCCTAGGGGCATTGGGTCCTGACTTCCAAGATGTTGTCCTTCCACCGGGAGTGACACTCTTGGAAGCAACGACTTCCTGTTCATTATGATGAAGTTCGCTAGGAGCATAGCTCGCTTCCCTATGTCAAGCTCCTTAAAAAATGAATCTGGGTCTGGTCGGAGCATAGTTCGCTTTCCTATGTCAAGCTCCTTAAAAAATGAAATTGGGTCTAGTCGAGCATAGTTCTTGATCTTATGTCAAGCTCGTTAAAAAATGAAACAAGGGTTTTGAGGATAGTTCTTTTACTGTGTCAACCTCATTAAAAAATGAAACAACTCCCTTTCCAAATTGAGTCTTTTGATTAAGATCTCGTAAAATACAAGTTGAGTCTTTCAAAGATCTCGAAAGTGAACCTTCATTACATCCACTTTGTTGAATGCAATGAAGCTTGGGGGGCATGTACCTCATTTTGCGTCATTATGCTGGGGGCATGCGAACTTATAAC
>APFE030546082.1:119034-145788 GCA_000404065.3 Pinus taeda
CATTTCCCTATGCTTAAGTTTCCATTCTATAAACTTAGCATGCATCCCCTCCTTTGCATTCCAAAGACCTCATATTAACATCTAACCCTATTATCTAGCTCCATAAATCATTTCCCCTACCCCTATTCTACAAGAAACTATATAAAAACCCCAAAGAAATAGTAAATATTCCTCCCCATGGCAACTATAGCGAAGTACTAAAAGTCGGGAAACCTTAGGTCCATTTGGGACCCATTGTTAGCCCTTCCGCGTTCATTTCCCTTAGGATTTATTTAACACCCTGTTAAATAAATAACTATGTTCAACCACCCTCCGCGCACATTTTATTGGGGTGTTATTGATATTTGATTGATAAAATAACCAAATCCCGAGCGCATATTACACCCATAACCTAAGGTTTTAACCACCCGAAGCCGCAAATAATTAACGATTATCAGGCACGCGTTTCCACTAAACCCCGATCATGTTGCCCTCCCGTCCACCGTAGGATTGGCCCTCCCAGATCCGACGACCCTAATGAATATCGGGCGCCCCTTAATAGCGGTACGATAGTACCCGATGGTCGATGGTTTCACCGTCGTACACCGGGACAGCTGTCGGCCTCCTATTGCATCGGGCCGCCCCTGACACATACCACTCCCGTACCAAAAGCGGTCTGACACAAACTGCTTACCTCCCTCCCTGCTTGCCTACGTCATCGCATGACGATGCCGCCACGTCGCCTGCCACTGTGCTGTACCTGTGCCATGTCACCCGCTGACATCATCACCATGCCACCGTGTCATGATGACATCATCATCTACATCACCCGCCACGTCATCTTCCGTACCCGCTACCGTACAAAAAATACGTCATGATGACGTCATCCGAGGAAAGTGCCAAAAAGCACCAAATTTCCAAAATTTGGTTAAAAGTCGTGAAAACGACTATTTTTGGTTTATTTCTGTTTTCGCTGTGTAAACGACGTGCATGCATTTTTCCGCTATTTTCACTCTCGGAGCTTCTACAGCCTGTCAACCTGCAAATTCCACACTGTAGTTTGTCTCCACAGCGCAATCTGTACCTTTCAAGTGCCCTCAGCGCCCTGTAAAGAGGTATTTATCCGCATTTCACCTGAATGCCCTGTTTTTTCTCTTCTCTGTTCAAAATTGCCGAAGGTACCTGCATTTTATCTCCATTAACACTCCTACCAATCCTCCCCTGTCCAGCATTTCTTATTGAGCTGGTAATTCACAGCAAACCTGCAAATTTCAACTAATCTCCTCTGCAAACAAGCTATTCCTACACTCTGTTCGTATATATTCGCTCACAAACTCCACAAATCGCTCAAACTTTGAGTTAAATTAGCCGAGCGCCCTGTTTCGATTAATTGCAACCTATTTTCTTAAAAGGGAACCCTCAGTTTCCCTTTCCCTTTGCAGACTTGCCCCCTTGGGCAAAATTCAATACAAATCCTCTCAGCGCTCAGTCCACAGAACCTGCAATTCAACAATTTTATGTGAAAAAACCAGTCAAAGTGTTGTAAATTTTTTATTCATCATAAACGGAATACACAAAAATTGGTTTGGGAAAGAAAGTCAGTTTTCATACTGCTGTCAATATCCTCTGAGCTTAAATTCCACTTCCTATTGCTGTTTGACACCTACATTGCCATCCATACCAGCACTATCAAATATGGGGACTCTAGTAGCCTTGAACATTGCTCCTTTAAATGCTCCACATATGGACTTAGAGTGGCTACCATTAGCAGACAGAGACTTTCAGATCAGAGATATGATGGGCCTTACTTCTCACCTCAAAGTTGTGGGCCAATTCAAACACAATCACAGAAATAACACTGATATTCTAGGGATTTGGCAATCCAGCATGCCCATCTATTACTTTCCAGAAGTCAATGTGCTACCTGATTTCATCCACCTATGCCATGCACACTATGAACCCACTCTGAGGGAAATTCTTAGTCCAGATGGGTCTGTGCTATTCTATATCACTCCTCAACCTATAAATGAAATGTTGAACTTTGAGGCTCCTCAGACTCTGGTTCCCCTCACAATGAAATTCTTGCTGGATCAGGGTGAAATGCTCTCCAAAGCAGAAATATCAAGAGTTATTCAGCTGTTTATGAAACTAGAGTGCCAATATGATCATCCTCCTCCCTATCATCAGGTTTCATTTAATGAAATAGGCAAGCTCATGGTGGACATGATTTCATACATCTTAGGATGCAAAACAGGAGAATTTGTGGATGAGACTGTATTCTTTCTCCTAACCATATTCACCCCAGGGCAGCCCCCTACTGTCATGTATGTCTATGCCACATTCATAGCAAACAAGATACATGAACAATTCATGATGATGGAGAGAGAAAAATTGTTTAAATACACTTCTTATATATACCACTTGCTGCTCTACTATCACCCAGATAGTTTCAAGGTTCCTCTCAGGAGATTAGACCCAAAGGGGGAGAGGAGATATGTTGTTTATTGGACCTTAGTTTTCCATGAAGTCCACCATTCTCCATACACATATTGTGAGTTTATTGACCTATTCTTTTACCCAACTACTTTCCTATTGATGGTGACTCCTCCTACCAGACTTACTGCTGAAATGCAAAGGATCTTGCATCTTTCTAAGGGATATAGCATTGGTGATTGGTACTTCTACCAAAACCACACAGTAATCAAAATTTATGGGTGTGAGTTGTCTCCCTATAAGCTGCCAAGATATGTCTCGATGAGACTTTTTGCCTTGGAATGTTTCAGGCAATTCAGTAATGCAGACTTGACCCATTTCCATGGGAAGAACAAGAAGGCACAGCTTAAAATCAGACACCGGTTGGGTCCCTTTGTTTTCAACAAAAGGGAAGAAGCATGGAAAGATGTAGACAAGATGCTAGGACAAGAACTCATGCTGAAACAGAGCTTCTACTGGGCACCATATGACCCTGAACACTTCATAAGCCTTAGAAGAATCAAACATAGGCTTTCAGGATATGTACACCAGCTACTCCCCCATATTGAACAATATGCCAATCAACCAGAATGGGTAGAGGGCACCTTGGATGATGAAGAGCTCATTGAAGAAGAAAAATTAGAGAGAGACATGAAAGAAATTGAGAAAATAATTGACCTATATTATGTTGCACAGGTCACCTTCACACAGCCTCAACCAGTGGGAGCAAGCACATCAACTGCTACTTCAAGGCAGCCTGCTAAAGAGGCCATATCATCAGCAGAAAAGGGAAAAGAAATTGAACATTCTAAACAACAAAGCACAATGGAGGAGCAACCATCCTCAAATCCGGAAAAGGGTCAAGAGCAAATCCCTTTAACACAAACAAAAGCACCTGAAATCCCTGTGCTACAAACTCCTCACAATGAGGAAAGAGGTAAAAAGAGGGATAGAACAGATGGGATACCCACAGGGACATCCATGGACCAGCAAGGAGAAAAAAGGCAGAGGCTAAACCCCTATGCCGAGGAGGAAATAACTGAAGAGACCATAGGAAACATCAGGGGTGAGGGGACTTCTGAGCAGCAGATCCATCCTATCTTGGAAACATCGGCTAGCTCTTTTAAGCAGGAGCAAGAGAAACAACCAGGTGGGGAGGTTTCATCCTCCCAACAACAGGCCCAAAGGGGCTCATATATAAAAAAGGCATTCATAGAGATTAAAGCTAGAAACGAGCCTATAAGGTTTCAGCATTACAACCAGTTAATGAGAATGGCTCCGACAAATCAGTAGAGGCTAATGGCAACCTATGATATAGAAGCATGGAAGATGACACTCAGTCACTTCAGGCCTACTACACAACAGCCACAGTCAGCTGCAGATTACATCAGAACCAACTGGAGGTATTAGCAAAAGATATTCATCGTTTAGAGCAGATTGAATTACATAAGTAGACAGGAGAAATGGTTTATTCTACACTGGCAGACAAGGCTCTATTAGCCCACAGATTGCAGAACTCTCTATACAATACTTCTGCCCAATTAGCACTAGAAAATGCATCATCGTTGGCCAAGGATAATAGGATAAAATCCTTGGAGGAGATCATCATAGAGTTGGGACATGATCCCAAAGATCCCAAAGGCACATAGGCCTTGATTAGAAAAAAGGAGGAAGACATAACAGCATTAAGAAAACAAATGAAGCTGCCAGTCACCATACATCCTCAAACTGCAGAAGTAGCACAACAACAAGAAGTAGAAGATGTGGTAAGTCTACTTATGAGGATGAATGAAAGGATAATGGAAATAGAGAAAGCATTGGAGGAAGCTCAACGAGGGAAACAGCCAGAGTTGGCCCCTCAACCATCCCAAACTGCTCCAATAGTAACAACTCCAATAATTACAACTCCTTCAACAACAATTACTTTAGCAGCACCTCCCCCAGGTTCAACTTCAGCAGTAGGTGCATCCACTTCAGCAGATCCAACAACAGCAGCAGTGCAAGAGGCCAACCTGAGCATGGAGGCCATGATGAAAGAGATTAAGGCTCTTGAATTGCAAATGGCAAAGATGAAGGAAACAAAAGAAAAGCTAGCCAAGATTGAGGCTAGTTATGATAAGTCAAAAATGACAGTTGCTGAGAAAACCAGGGAAGTAAAGGCCCTGGAAAATAAGATAAAGGCCTTGGAGAAAGACCTCACTCTCCATAGGACCTTGACTGAGATAAAAACAATTTTGTGGAATAAGATTGGTCAATCTCTTGCTGAACAATGGACAGGAATACAAACCACGTTTGATCAAATAGAATTGATGGTTGTAGCTCACCATGAAACTCATAAAGCCAGAACATTGCTAGTGAATAAGCCTGAGCAAGCTTCTCGATTGATTCACGAATACTAGTACTGGTGACCAGCTGGTAGCACTAAACATCCAGAACAGGATAGAGACTATAGTAAGAGTCAAGAAGACACTGACCATGAGGAATTTTGTCCAGACTATAGAAAGGAAGTGCCAGGAAATGCAGATAGAGGTAAATACTTTTAGACAGAGGCTTGCAAATTTGCAAACCAAAGGTTTACCCAGTCTGGTTACTAGTGCTGGAAGACTACTAAAACAGGAACAATATGCAAATAGGCTCAGTACCTTCATACAAAATCAAATCACAGCATCATTCAACAGTACAGAAGAAGCAATCCCTCCCACAGGGCAGAGTTTATATGACAAGCTGGAGGATTTGTTTTACATAGAGCATGAGGTAACCTTTTTCCAGTTTGGCCGAATTATTATACCTACACTGAAGCTGATGAAACATTATACAAGTTAAGAAAACATCAATTGCCAACTGAGGATTGGTGGCAAAGTCTGCTTCAGATTTTTAAAGTGGTTTGAATCTCTTCTCATTTATGGACTGCATGAGGAAATTGTATGATGTAGCTCAGCTACCATAAAATTCAAACTTACAATAGGTGAAATTCACGCTAATATTCAAAAGTGTAGAACAGGTGTCACAAGACAGCACTACAGGACAACATTTCAAGGAAGCGGTCACCCACCGACAACCAGAGTCAAAAGGTCAATAGCACACAGGACCCCTGCCACAACGAGTAAAGGGCTTTTAATTCCTCAGTTATTGCTGCGCGATTTTTCCACAAACAGTCATTAATTATGTCAAAGTAGATGGATACGTTAATGTCCAGATATTTCCCTATGGGATATTTTGTAAAAACTCCTATACATACTTGTAAAAGAGATGTATTGAGGGTTGATGATTTCTTCTTTCTGAACTATGATGTAACATATCAGATTGTGCTAATACAAATGGCGGTTGAAGATCACTGTGTTCGAATGATGTGAAGGTGGATTGGATGTTCTGTGACTTGCTACAGAATTCATGTGTCATGCTATGGAACAATAAGTTATACTAAAATATGTTTTATGTTTTCCATTTTGTAAATCTCATCTATGTTTCATGATCTTGGTAACAGAGAAGAAGAATATGATAGGATTTGTATGAATGCACCTTATGTTCAATCTCTGTTATTAATTATGTTTTCTTCAGGACTAGTCATGAATATGAATTCTTAACTGCTCATGTTCGCACTAGTTCTCTCATTTTGAATACTGTTTAGGAATTCTTAATTGCTCCTGCACAATATTCATCCACTTTCCCTCTGCCAGTATAATGAAAGATTCTTGATTGCCTTTCATTCCCTGACTTCATTCCATCATTTCTAGATTTGAAAATTGTTTCCAGCCTGCCTATCCTGCTCTGTAGCACTACCCTTTCACCAAAACACCCTTTCAACAATTACACTTGCAGTGACTTCATTGCCCAATGGAAAAAACAGTTATACACTTGCATACCAGTTCTGTCTGAGATCACCATCCAACAAACTTAAAACCAAACCATGTTCATCATAGCTAGCCTAAAATATTTTAAAACAAAGCTAAATTACAAAGAGAGAGCCCTCTCTAGTTGTAGGTAGGCTAGGACCTACAGCTAAAAGATTGGTTAGTGGTTACCTCGGCCGTATTCCCAACAGGAAGCAGCGAACAACCTGAGTGATAACACCTGCTACCCCTCTCCCGCATCTTGGAGGACTCATTCCAGGACCTATGAGAAGTGACATGGCCTACAAACACTTGCATTACATTCCCCTGAACATGAGCTTTATTTGCCTTGAAGACATCTCCTGTTGAAAAGCCCTAAAAATAGCTCTTTTTCCATTGGCGCGGTTCCATAGTGTAGCCCTCGCACCAAGGGGGAAAATCCTCCAAAGAGGGTGCGCCAGTTGGCACTTTGTGATAGAGTCACACCCACGCCAACCATAATCAGAGTTGTTTTTTAACAAACAAACAGCGGAAGTTTCTTCCTAACAAATTCTTGGACTGCTATCTATCTTGAGTTGGGTGGTTTGGCTACGGATTTCCATAGAGAGGAGGTGGTTTGCCACCTCTCATGGAAGCTTCCTTGATGATAGGGCCAATCCCATGATTATTGGCTTGATCCCAACTCCCCTTCCTCCATCTATAAAAGCTTGTCCATTTTCCTTGGCAAGCTAGTTCTAGAGTTCTAGAGTTCCAGAGATTGAGAATTGTCAAGTTTCCAAGAGCTTCATGCTGTAAGAGCCTTCTTGATTCCCATAAGGCCAAATCCAAGCAAGGAGATTATTGTCTAACAACCAAAGAGAGAGAGGCTTGCCCTATTCCCAACAAGCTTTTGCAAGACATTCCGCGACTACCACCAAAGAGAATCTAGCGTCAGAACTTGGTTGTATTCTCCTTGATTTATTATTAATAAAGACTATTGGTTATGGTTCCACTCTTATTGTTATTTTTGATGATGATGAGTTATATCCTTTCTGACTGATATATAGTTGAATATGCTGGATTTTATGCTTGTGTTTGTGTCGTTTCTTGTATGTGCAGGTGTCCATTCACGGAGATCGTGAGGATTGTGATCTGCTAGAGCAAAGGAACGGGAGCACCACCTCTTCTACAAACAATAGTGTTGGAATCTAGGTAGGCCTTCATCACTGGTGTGTTAATTTGCAATTAGGAACTTGCGCTATAGCGTTTGATGATTGTTGCTAGACCCAGTCTGGGCTAGTAGGGATTGCCTCTGTCCGCAGAGGGGGTTTACCTCCTCAACACCAACTAACCCCAACGGGACCAAAAAGATCTTGTTGTTACATCTCCTAGGGTTAGGGTTTTGGCTGTTTAGGGTTTTCTCATGTTTGTCAATAATAAATAGGTCCTTGAGACTCATTGTAACATAGTTGAGAGGCATGTAGCTGCCACATCTCTTCCCAGAGATAAGCTACCATTGCCCGAGCTATTCTTATTTCTATTGTTTGTAAGCATATTTCATTATTTGATAATAATGAAAGGAAGTGTTATTTATATTTCATATTTGTATTATGGTTATATCTATAATTTTTTGCATTCCTGTTTAAATTTAGATCATCAAAATAGCTACATGTGTGAGAAAGTTCTTGAGTTTCTCAAAGCTAGCTGCACACTTTGATTTCCATTGAAATTTCACTTATTTCTTCTGTAAAGTTGTGAACGGGTGCCCAATATTAGAAAAAGATTGAATTAATCACTAGTAATATCTAGCCAATCCCATGAGGAATTCGACCTTTGTAACATTTTAAGAAGTGCTCCACTCCATTATGGCCTTGATATTTTCAGGATCCACAACTACTCCTTCATTTTTAGATGACATGTACGAAATGTTGTAGTTGTGTTTGGGAGGAATCACATTTACTAAGTTTGATATACAATTTGTGCTTATACAGTAATTTCAACATCGCCTTTAGGTGATCTTCATGCTCTTCTTTGGTTTTTGAGTAAAACAAAAACTCATCAACAAAGACTAGCATTAACTTGTCTAAATGCTAGTTGAGGACATTGTTCATGAGGGACATGAATGTGGATAAGTGCATTTGTGAGCCCAAATGGCACCAGCCTGAACTCATAGTGACTATATATCATCCTGAAAATTGTCTTGTGGATTTATTCATCTTTAATTTTGACTTTATGATAGCCAAATCTCATACCTATCTTGGAAAACATTGTGGCTTATATTAGCTAGTCAAATAGATAATCAATTATGTGAAATGGATATTTATTCTTCATTATAAGTTTCTTTAACTACCTGTAATCAATGCATAGACACAATGTGTCATCCTTCTCCTTTACAAACAACATTGGAGCTCCCCAAGGTGATATATTTGGTTTGATTTACCCTTTATTGAAAATTTATTTCATTTGTAGCTTTAATTCAACCAACTTTTGCATGCTCATGCAATATGCGGCTCTAGAAACTAGTACTAAACCAGGAATCAATTCAATGGATAAACTAGAAATATCAACATTCCTTAAGAAAATATTTATTTTTTGTCTGAAAATTGGGTGATATCGATTTTTGAGTTTGTTTTCCTATATTACACTAGTTACCTAGATCATAAATATGGGAAAACCTTTCTGGTTGTACCTCTTCACTTGAAGCACTGAAATTTTCCTTACTGAGATAGGATTTCTTATTCCATGCAATAATTTTTCTTCTCCTTCCTCACTAAGTAATTCCAATGATTTACCATAGTAGTCGACTTTGGCTTAATGGGATACCAACCAATCCATCCCAATTAAGATGTCATATGAACCCAATGGAATAAACTTAAGTACAATTGTTGTGGACATGTCGTTTATTTCCAAGTGGCATGGCTGCAAAAAATCATTCACTCTCCTTTTTACTCCTATGCCTAACTAAACCAACCATAATTTGACATGTGGTTTCTTTTGCAAAGTACATGTCTATGCAATTTTAGGTCTGGAATAACTAAAATTAGAATCTAGATCAATCAAAATCGAAACATGTTGGTTGGAAACCATACCCTCCACTTCAATCATTGAGGATTGACAATTTTCTTATGTGTTTTCCATTCCATAAATCTAGGGTATGCTTTGAGCCACACATTCACAGTGGTTTCCTCTTAGACATTGTACAACTTCTTGCTACTCTGTAGTTAGTAAGGGAAATATTTTAACACTCCCTTGGGTTTCTCCTAGGTTCCTCTACCTATTCTATTGCCAATTTGGTAGGCCATTCTCTATTTGTAGTAGGGAAGTTCCATTTGATGTCACATTTAGCAGATGTATTGAACTTGAGATTTTTTCCCAATTTCTTGTACCCTAAGGATTTTAGTCCCATCGCTTTAAATTTTATTTTTTCTTTCTTTCTCCAGTTCCTTCGGAGTCCATTCCTAAGCTTGGACTAATCATAAGAATAATTGATCTTCTTAATAGCATCCTCCAATGTCTTTTGTTCATCAAATTAAATTCTATCTTGGTAAGACTGCAACAAACCACTATGATTTCTCTAAATATTCACCTTCTCATACTTAATGTAGAGCACATACCTCAACAGTTCCAAGAATATGTTGGTGGAGGCATCCAAGGTGATTTCTCCTAGATTGTTCTCATGAAAATATTTGTCTTTGTTCTCATAGTACCCCTCAAATAGGTACTTTTCATGGAAATATTTCTCAAATATTTTCCAAGTTAGGTCATTTTCTCTGATTCCTTTGGAATTTTTAATATCTTCCCACCATATGATAGCTTTCCTTTCAAGTTAAAAAATGTTATTGTAGTCTTCATATTTGAATAATAGTCATGGATTATGAAGTAGTTCTTTAATCCCTAGTGATAAGCTTCTAGTTCTTCACTTCTCTTAATCTGTCCATCAAATGTTGGGGCATTGGTTTCTTTAATACTTCTAACATTTTGTTTTTCTCACTCTTACTTTGCTAGTGGTATCTTCTTGTCCTAGTAGTGATCCAAGATCTTTTGCTTAAATATGTGTTAAAAAATTACATGCATAAATTGTAGCTTAACAGAGAAAACTTAATGTGCACATGAGACAAGAGGAGAAACACATAAAGCATGAAAGAAGACAACAAGACTTGATAACGAAGTTCATCCATCTTGGACTAAGTCTCCGGGTCCTGCTCAATCAATGGGGAGGCCTTTATTCATTAAGTGGAACGAAAAAGAAGAGTACAAGCATCAGTTACAAAAAGGAGTCTTATACCTCCATACTAAAAAATGGTCAAAAAATGAAAAATTTTGATGGAGAAATGAACAACGCCATTGCGTTCATGGCATCGAGAAGTGCTGAAACCATATAAAATTTTTAAACTTCTGACAAAGTGAAATTTCGCCCCTCCTGCAAAATTCTGCCTCGAACCACGTGCACTGCCTCCTCTACTTGAGTGCACCGAAAACTGCGTTTTAAATAAAAAGTTGGCAGGCGGATTACATAACAAATCCATTTGGTGTAATGGAAAAGTTAGTAAAATGGTTGAGGAGGGGTTAGGGGATCAAATCACGCCCCTCCTTTTTATATGATATAATGGTTATTTAAGTTGTAACAAGGGCAGGTCTGTTGGTTTCGGTGGCCCGCTCCCCAAACTTCTGCTGTCTAAGTAATGAAGTGGAGGGGTAGTGGGGTTGATAGTCCATGCCCCACAATATTTATGATATATTTGTTAAGTGGATAGGATTGGGGTGGCGGGGTTGGTGGCCCACCACCCCTTTTTTTAATATTTTTTTTATTATTATTAAAACAACCTGCCCTTTTTGAAAATTTGTATTTTCGACCCAAGGAGTCGTTTTAACGAGGCAACAATTTATCCTAGAATCTGGCTAGAGTTGGCCAATTTCGTCCTCGGAAAAGTCCAAATTGTGTCTTCATTAATCTTGCCCAGTCATAAAAAGTCAACCCAACTTTGACTGACTCTATCTTCTTCAACCAGACTCGGATTGGAGTGTCATTCATGCTATTGGAATCAGGGAAATGAGCACTTTGATCTGATGTCAAGTTAATCACCTTTCCCCCACTTTGAAGTTTGAGATTTTTCCATGCCACTGTGTTTGAAGGTCCACGTGGATCAATCCTCCCCATTGAGGAGCTTTTGGACCGCCAAAAGCTTCATCACTCAATTGGCAAGTGAGGGAATTTTTCTCTCACTCTTTCTTTTTCCAGCCATTTTTCCTTGCTAGGGTGCAGCCCCTTGAAACCAACTCGAAGGTATTCCACATCTCCTTGTCGTGAAGTCCTGGTTCTTCTATCAAGGATGATGTCTTCAGGTAACTCATCGAGATACTCTAGTGCAAAGTCATCAACTGTAGGAACTGTGCCCACCTCTTCGGTGTCCATAATAAATGGTGGCTCATACAACTTTAAGTTCTCCACATTCACTACGGACTACATTTGCATATATCGACAAATCGAGATGAAAGGCATTGTTTCCAATATTCTCCAAAATGGTGAATGGACCATACCGGATTGGTCACAACTTCTTCCCTTCTCCCTTCATCCTATCCTTGCTGATATGGAACCACACTTTGTCGCCCACTTGAAATTAATGGTCGACTTGGTGTTTGTCATGTCGAGCCTTATAACGGGCTTGCCTTTTCTCCAACTACTCCTGCACTGCTTGGTGAATCAACTGGATCTACTGAGTGAACTTCTGCTCTTTGTCCTAGCCATTACGTCCACTGGAGTCATCTTCCCTTCAAAAGACCATATCAAAAGGGTCCTTTGGCAGGTAGCCAAAACATGTCTCAAATGGTGAACGATGTGTAGATGAGTGCACTCCTCGGTTGTAGGAATGTTGCACATACGGAAGATGGTCATCCCACAACTTAGGATGTTTTCCACAATAGCCTCGCAACAAGTGTAGCACAGTGTGGTTTACAACCTTTGTTTGTCCATCAAACTATGAATGGAATGTCATGCTTCTTTTCAACTTGGTGTCCATCATGTTCCACAAGTTGGTCCAAAACTCTCCAATAAAGCGAGAGTTTGGATCTGACACAATCGATGTGGGAAACCCAAAATGGACCCAAACATGCTGAAAGAAAAGATGAGCAGTCTGCGTTGTAGTGATTTGTTTTTTACAAGGCATTAAAATACACATCTTACTGAAATTGTCAACGACGACATAAAAATAGTCGTGACTTTTCCTAGACAAAGGCAAACCTTCTTCAAAATCCATTGACACACTTTCCCATGGATGACTCAGAATAGGGAGTGGTGTGTAGAGCCTGAGTTTTCTATTAAAGGGCTTTGAAACATAACACATCACACAACCCTTTACATAGCGGGTCACGATGTTCTTCATATGAGGCCAAAAACAAAATCTTTGTACATGACACAAATTTTTTTTAATACCAAAATGATCAAACAAACGGGGGGAGTGGACCTCCCGGATTACATGTACCCTTTGTCCTGTGGTTATGCATAGTTTTCCAAGGTGATACAATGGTTTCCCCTACAAATGATAGTTGTCCACCTATGAACCATGTATTAGTTTTGCATAAATCTCCTTAAAGTCATCATCATTAGCATATTGTTCAGCATAACTTTCAAAAGACAACAAAGCATTATGCAAAATAACAGTAGCAGAAATAAGAGGGTGAGATAGCATATCAACCACTTTATTGCTAGTGCCCTTCTTATACTTTATTACCAGATGAAATTGTTGAAGAAAACCCATCCACCTGAAATGACAAGATTGCTGCAACTTGGTCTGTGACTGAAGATATTGCAAAGGTTGATGATCTGTATGGATGAAGGTCTCCTTGCCGATCAGGTAGCGTTTCCACTTTTTCACACTTTGGACCAAGGAATATAATTCCTTATCAGAAGTGGGATAGTTTATCACAACCTGATAGAACTTCTCTGATTGGTAACATATCAACTTCTTTTGTTGCATCAATACATCTCCCATGGCATATCCACTGGCATCTATCTCGATCTCGAATGGCTGTTGGAGATTTGGTAAGGCCAAGACCAGTGCGGTGCTGATATTTTCTTTCAATGTTTCAAAGGACTTCTGCTGCTTTCCTCCCCATTGAAAGACTTTCTTTACACTTGTCAATGCGTGTAAAGTGCTACAATAATATAGAAATTGGAAATAAATCTCCTCCAATATTGTATTGCACCCAAAAAGTTGTGAACCTCGGTTATACTAGTAGGTTTAGGCCAATTTATAATTGCTTTAACTTTAGAAGGATCAATTTTTCGCTGACCATGACCAACAATATGACCTAGGTAAACCAAAGAGGTTTTCCCAAACTCACACTTTCACAATTTTACATAGAGTTTTTCTTTTTTCAATACAACAAGCACTTTCTTCACATGACATACATGCTCATTTCAACTTTTACTAAAGACAAGGATATCATCTAGATATACAAGAACAAATTCATCAATGAAAGGCCTAAAGAGATCATTCATGACCCTCATGAAAGTGGCTAGAGCATTGCAAATTCTGAATGGCATCACCATCCATTTGAACAACCCCTTTTTGGTCTTGAATGCGGTTTTCCACACATCATGCTCTGTAATTCAAACCTGGTGATAACCACTACGCAAATCCAATTTGGTGAAATAGATAGCGTTCTTTAGTTGATCTAATAAGTCATGAATGCGGGGAAGAGGGTAACGATTTTTCACCGTGATTTTGTTTAATTCTCGATAATCCACGCACATCCTCCATGTGCCATCTTCTTCGACACTAAGACAATCGGTGAACCACATGGAGAAGTGCTTGGTCTGATGAACCCTTGGTTCATTAGTTCCTGCACCTGCTTTTTGATCTCCTCCATCTCAATGGTCGACATCCTGTACATGCCAATATTTGGTAAAGGAGCATCATGCTGCAAATGGATCTCATGTTGGATTTCCCTCTTCAGAGGTAATCCCTTTGGTTCCTGAAACATCGCATCATAGTTAGAAATTAATTCACATAATTCCTTTTTATGCACATGATCACAACCCTGGAAAGCATCCGATAATTCTGCATATTTTCCCCTTACAATCATAAGCATGCAACCCTTACTAGAATTCACCAACCTCTTCATTTGTCCTGCACTTACAAGGCTGGCATTGATTTTAGTTTGATGAGCCCTTACAATATATTCTACCCCATCTTTTGTGATTTGGTATTTGTTTTCATGACGGAAGAAGATTGCCTTTCTATCATATAGATATGGAGTCCCTAACACCATGCCATAGATATCCAATGGTATCACATCAAGTTTTACCTCATCCACTAACTTAGAAGCAATCACAAATTTAACCTTACACTGCTTAGTTACATTTAGTTTTTCTTTATCATGTATCCATCCAAGTGGGTAACATTTTGGATGTGGTGTAGTTTCCAAGCCTAGCTTCCTTACCAAGGACTCTGAAATTAAATCTTCTTGTGATCCGATATCAAATAGAGTTTCCACTTTTGTATGATTTATGATAACTCTGATATGAAATAGTTCAATTCTCTTTCATTCATTAGGAAGAGACTCATCTATTGAACTAGTGCCTTCATGTGATTCATAATTAACATGAGGTGTAATATTACCTTTTGTTCCTACTACTGTGATCAATGCTTCATCTCCCGAATCGGATCCAAGGTCTTGCTGCACAGTTTCCATTGTCTTTTGCTTGCGTTTTCCTCCATACTTCTTTGGTATCTTTTCTGGGTACTGTTTCCAACAATGATCATCGTCATGAACTTCCTTTTTGCAGTGATTGCAATAAGGTCTTTCTCCTTCATCTTTCTTGGTTGATGTCGTCCTCTTCTCCTTTCCTTTTCCTTTCACTTTGGGTTTTCCATTTGGAGGTTTGAAAGGTGGTTTCTTGAAATGATCATCTCTTTTATTTTTTCCTCTGTTCTCAAGATGGATTGCCTTCACACTGGTGAAGTAACTATGTAATGATCCAATATACTTAGTTACTACTTCAAGTGAGTCAAGTGCAATGTCCAAATTAAGTGCATGTTTTCTAAATTCCTCTATAAAGCTTTGAACATCTTGACCTCTTCCTTGCGTTAAGAATTTCCAATCCATTAAGGCTTTTGTTTATAACCCAAGGGACAAAGTTGTTACTTGAATGCAGAAATGAAACTAGGGGATGAGGAAATAAGATCACCCACACTCTTACTGCTTCACACTTTTCTCTCCAATCAAACGAGAGCAGTGCCACTCAGCCGAAGAGAGGCTAGATGAATCTTTCCCTCATCCTCATCAATCTGTTGAATCCTACAGTAGATTTCAATCTACCTAATCTAGTTATTAAGCTTTTCTGCATTACTTTCACCATTAAACATGGGAAGATCAAATTTGACATCTAATTTAAAGAAAGGTTTCTTAGATGCATCCCTTGAATTTCTACGATTACGGTGATGAGAGGAAGAAGAAATTTCACTCGTGGAAGGAGAAGGAGAGGGTTCTTCTCCACCATTTCCATGCACTGAACCTTGTTCTTCTGGATTTCTCTCTTTTGCTTTCTCCAGTATTCAAAGAAACTGACCGGCATTCTCTACCATTGTATAGAAGGTTTTGCGGAAATTGCGCTCCTCTTCATGACGAGCCTCTTCATTTGCCATGTTTCTCTTTCAATGTGCATGCCCCACTTCGGGATCGAAAGACTTTAGTTTCCCTTCGCCTCTTCGAAGCCTATTTATTGTTAGCATACAAACATTGAATTCACATCTAAAAAAGCCCTACTCTGATACCACTTGATCCAAGATCTTTTTCTTACAGATGTGTTAAAAAATTACATGCATAAATTGTAGCTTAATAGAGAAAACTTGATGTGCACACGAGACAAGAGGAGAAACACATAAAGCATGAAAGAAGACAACAAGAATTGATAACAGAGTTCGTCCATCTTGGACTATGTCTCTAGGCCCTGCTTGATCAATGGGGAGGCCTTCATTCATTAAGTGGCATGAAAAAGAAGAGTACAAGCATCAGTTACAAAAAGGAGTCTTATACCTCCATACTGAAAAATGGCCAAAAAATGAAAAACTCTGATGGAGAAATGGACAAATCCATTGCGTTCGTGGCGTCGAGAAGTGCTGAAACCATATAAAATTTGTAAAATTTTGACAAAGTGAAATTTCGCCCCTTGTGCAAAATTCTGCCTCGAATCGCGTGCACTGCCTCCTCTACATGAACGCACTGAAAACTATGTTTTAAATAAAAAGTTGGCAGGTGGATTACACAATGAATCCGTTTGGTGCAATGGCAAAGTTAGTAAAATGGTTGAGGAGGGGTGGGGGAATCAAATCTCGCCCCTCCTTTTTATATGATATAATGGTTATTTAAGTTATAACGAGGGCGAGTCCACTGGTTTCAGTGGCCCCCTCCCCAAACTTCCGCTGTCTAAGTAATGAGGTGGAGGAGCGGTGGGGTTGATAGCCCACACCCCACCATATTTATGATATATCTGTTAAGTGGATAAGATTGGGGTGGCACGATTGGTGGCCCACCACCCCTTTTTTAAAATATATATATATATATATATATATATATATATATATATATATATATATATATATATTAAATATATATATAATATATATTATAATAATATATATATATATTATAATATATATATATAATATATATATATGTATGTATGTATATGTATAGTATGTATATCTACATATATATAATGATAGATATATATATATATATATATGTGTGTGTGTGTGTGTGTTGTGTGTGTGTGTGTGTGTGTGTGTGTGTGTGTGTGTGTGTGTTATATATATATATATAATGATATATATATATTATTAAACAACTTTCCCTTTTTGAAAATTTGGATTTTTGATCGAAGGAGTCATTTTAACCAGGTGACAATTTCTCCCAGAATCTGGCTGGAGTTGGCTAGATTCTGTCCGTCGGAAAAGTCCAAATTGTGTCTTCATTAATCTTGCCCAGTCATCAAAAGTCAACCCAACTTTGACTGACTCTATCTTCTTCATCCGGACTCAGATTGGAGTGTCATTCACACCGTTGGAATCAGGGCGATGAGCAATTCGATCTGATGTCAATTTAATTGCCTTTACACCACTTTGAAATTTGAGCTTTTTCCATGCCACTGTGTCTGAAGATCTACCTGGATCAAGTAGTGACACTAAATAATTGGTCATGGATATTTTTTTCTCTTTTCAGAGTGTTGAATGGAGTTCCTCCTTTCACTATGTCTTCACTTGTATGCATGCACCTCTTCTTATACTTCTTATCTTCTACCTAATTGGTTTCCAATCCATGCTTCTATTTTATAGATGGGATTTTCTTAGATTTGTGCCTATCTATATATCTTGTAGCAGGTTCATGTTTCCTTTGGATTTACAAATTTGACAAGTTTTGCAATATCATTACATACACCTGTGCTTTCCTTTCTTGAGATCCAAAAATATTTTCATTGTTAGCCTTACAACTCCTCATCTCAACTTTCACGCTTTTGAGGGTTCCCATCAAATCAAGGGAATTTTCTTTTTCACTATTTCCAACTAAATATTCTTCCTAATTAGGATGGTTTCTCTCCATATTATATTGTACCATTATGTTTCTCATTCCTCTATTTTCTATGATAGATTGTGTCTTCTTATGTGTTGTCACACACATGCACACAATTGTCATGTAAATCAAGCATAAAAATATTAACTCATTGCCTTAGCATGTTAGAACCAAGCGTGCTGACCTAAAGTTAAACCCATGTTAGTTAAATATTTCTGGAAAACAAAAGGAAAAACAAAAATTCCATCTTGGCTAGAACTCAACTACTAGTTGAAATCAATATACATAGAAAAAATTAATTTACTTATCCATATAGAATTGAGTTACATTATGTGTGTGCGCTCCTTCAGGTCCAGTGTTGAAACTTAGCTTTAATACAAATGTTTAACACCTCCACCCTCTTATGCCATCTTGGGCCATGTGAGGGTTATCTATTTTACCTAATCTTCAAGGTCTGTTGTGAATATTGTGTTACCACATCCTCTTTTCTTGAAGTCTTCAAATCCTAAACTTAATTTCAGCACTTTGTTTAGCTCACTGAGATATTTTTGGTGATATTAATTCTACATTAGTTTGATTTCCGGTTAGAAATCTATGCCTATTAGAATTTTTTCCCATTGAAGAGACCATACCATCAAGAGAAGTCCATGTTGCACCCATGTTACAATTCCTAGCCCATGTGGTTTCATGCCACCACCGTGTTGGGTCCACATGGTACCCACATTACCTTGGGTCAGGTGGTCGACATACTAGTGTATTTTGTACACTAGTTGAGGGTAGATGGCCAATGATGGAAGTCATCCAGTTGACATTAGGCCCATTAGCACTAGGACTATTAGTTGCAACTGATCTATTTATACTCATTTATACCTTGGTGTCCCAATAATCTAACAACCCTACCTCATGATTCCACCCTATGCACGTCACACCAAGTCAACCCTTTAAGACAAGGACTCACCCATGTGGCTGCTCTAAAATCCTGTTGGTGTGAAAGCTCGAAAACCTAGTGGGGTCCACCTTCTTATGTCATGTCGGGTTGGGATTCCCAATATTGGGTAAATTCGTTTAGATAACATGGTTGAGGGTTGATGGTTGGTGGTCGAAGTGAGGAACACAATCTCACATCATCTTGACACTAGGGTTCCACCATCTATTGTGTACCTCCTTATGCATACACATTACAAGAATGATGGTTGATGGAAAAACAATAATATAGGCCCATCGATATCAGCCCTATTTACACATTGAATCATTTAATTTATCCAATGGTTCAGTGGCCTGATGGGGTCTACATCACATGGATTCATTAGACTAAAGTTCTTCCATCAACTTTTTGGTGTCAGAACTCACCATTACTTATATGTATTTATAACACTACTCTACCTCGTTAGTCTAGTGACTAATAAAAATGTTAAAAAATCAAGGTTTTAAAATATAAATGGTGACCTCCTTGACCCCAATTCTATTATTTTTATGGCCGAAGGTCCTCAAGTCCTAAACATTTAAATGATGTTTAATGATCAGTGATAGGAATAGGTGTGCATGCACTAGTTTTTGAAACAAATCTAGCGAGACTCCAAACACAATTTTATATAGTTTTTGATAGTTACGCAAGAATAATATTACCAATCAATCCAACCTTACTAACCACTAGAAAATTGACGAAACTCATTTAGTGAACTATGTTAAACAATTAACCGAGTACAGGAATACAAGTTTTGATATCAGTACAAGAGGAATTGCAACCCCATTATCATATAATGCAAGACCTCTAAGCAAGATGAACTAATATATTCATAAGCGATTGTTGTCAAATAAGAGAGAATAAACAGAAAATTTCTCACATCAACTATGAACATAATATTGGACCACACAATCTAGACATTCATTAAAATCATTAACATACAAGATATCATACCAGTTATTAGCATTGCATTGAAATTTATAGTTCATAATTCAAACATACAAATGTAATATACTTATATATGTGTTTTAAGATGGTTGGAAACTGAATTGGGGACTTCTGCTGTCCACTTGAGAATAGGCCAACTACACAGTAACTTTCTTGCAATTGACCATCCCCAAGATAGATTCAATTTTTGAGTAGATTCTTGCTCATGGATTTGACACTAGAGGCTTAGTTAAACACTCGAAGTATGGAGCCCATGAGTGCTTTATCGACTTCTCTCTAATGGAAAACACGAAGATGGTTTATCAATTGTACCCACAACAAAAAACGTGGTGGTTTATGACTTTTTTCTTAGTATTAAGGATGAGAATGACCCACTCTTACTCTGAGTTCATTCATAGGGATTAACCTAAGGTTTAAGTGGAGAATTTATTAGTATAAGGAGTTGGAATCGACTCTCATGTGTTTTATCAACTATCTTTTCATAAAAAGAACCACAACGGGCTAGTGTCCACTGTCTAGGTGTTTTATCAACTACTTACCAAGCACCACAGTGACTAGATTTCCCTATCCAGATTGTTTATAAAATATACAACAAGAAAAACATTGATTTATTCATCTTCTAGGCCTCCCACTGACCATGCAAGCTGATAAAACATAGTTCAATTGCGTCACATAGTTCATAAGGCATTCACCCAAATTCACAGGAGTTAACTCTTGCACAGGGCTACGTATACAAGCTCATATGCCAATTTTCCTTCTACTGGAAATCTCCAACCATGTCCATACATTCAAACACTCAGTATCCCCTTTTTGAAGACCATTTTTCCCCGATATATTATGCCAAAACTAACCCATGTACCAGAGAGAAAACCAACCAATAAACTAGAGAAATAGTTACTATTTAGTCGTGTGTTCCTGTCTTTTCTTCCCAACCACTCATTGTGTATTTGAGAGGACGCTGGCTTATATCCTCAATCTGCAAGGAGGATTGAAAAATGTTCTTTGAACCAACACCCCAAGAATATCTCATTAATTTTTTGCAAGTTGATTGCTTTCCTCTAATTATATCTCATCATTTTTCTACCAATAAGTGTCTCAACATGCACGCAATATGTTTCTCATTAACTTAATTAATTTCAAGTAGGGCTGGTTTCATGGTATTTTAATGCATGCAATATACGTCAGAGATTGGAAATCCATAATTTCATCCCATCCTTTATTTAACCATCACAAAAAATTATTTTTAAGTCTTTACAACATATTATATCAACTATTTGCGGCTCCTATGCTCATGTTGGCATTTCAATCACATTACAAATGTCAGGGAAAAATGATAGGGTTGTCATATATGCCTATGTGATTTATGTCCTTACTATATTTCTTGCTCTACTTGTGTTGAGGGTTACAATGATAAGCTACCTAAGCCCACCAGGTAGAACTTTTTTATTTCAATCCTGCAAACATGTTTACTATTTTGCAAGTGTGTTTACTTTCTTGCAAGCATGTTTACTTTATTGTAAGTGTGTTTAATTTCCTACAAGAATATTTTATTTCCTACAAGTAGCTTTAATCACTTTCGAATTCGTTGAACCTTTCCAAGCCTGTGAACTATTTATACTCCATATGTGAAAGAAATCATTGATACTACAACCATACAACAAACCAGTGGAAGTAGAGTATAGCTTGCATATATAGTACATGCTAACTCACAATTCTCATATGAACCCATGTTGACATTTAAATGCATATTATTTTGTTTGTATTTGTGAGCAATTAGAGAGGTAATTAAAAGGCATGTTAGCAACATCACCATTTATTTTTTATTTTATTTTTATTTTGGGGTGTCTTTTCATGATTTTTTCTCAAAAAAGGTGTATTCTTGGGCTAGAGTTCCTGTTTTTAGGTTATAGTTCTTTTTAAGTTTCTAACATTGTTACATGTGCATTTATAAGTTTGAAACTATTTCCCCAACAAAAAAATTCCCTACAACATTGGAGTTATGATCATGTTTTATGAGTTGATTTTCGCACCTTTAAGAACACAATGCTTGTCTAACATGTAGAGTAACTTATTCTAGAGATTATAGTAAACTATGTTGTCACCATTTTCTTCATGACTCTGGCCTTGTAGCTGCCAAAATGGTTCCTTGAAGTCGTCATATTTTTTATATGCCTCTATCTATGAATCATGGGTGAAAGGATTCATGTGCATCAAAGTTCAAAAAGAAATAAATTTCAATGTGGGTGGCCTTGAAAGCATGTTTACCATATTTTTTGTGTTTCCCTTCTTGTACTTGGTGGCTAAATGAAACTAAGAACCCATCCACGTGCAATTTCTAGTATATTGTAACTTAATTTGGGCTTATAGGTATTATAACAACTACTAATGTATGTGGATGGTGGTATTCTTTCCCATGATACTCAATGGCTTCCCTAAGAAATATTTAATATTTTTGGACTACATGTATTCCCCCCTACATTAAAACTACTCCTATGGCATACCCACTCACGTTCATCTCCTCTTCAAAGTGTTATTGTAAGTTTGGTAACATGAGAACTAGTCCTTAAGTGATTCTCTTTTTGAACTCTTGAAAGGAATTTTTCTAACTCTTCCTCACTTGAATCTATTACGACTCATTGTAATAGCATAGAGTGGTTTAGCTACTATTGAAAATAAGATATGAAAGTCCTCATGTATTGTGCTACTCCAATAAAACTTCTAAGTTAGTAAACATTTTAGGAACCAATCACTTCGTGGTGCCTCCATCTTTGCAGATGTTACAATTGCTTCTTCACTTTGCTTTCTTTTAGAATATATTGTCTATACAACCCAAAATTTGATAATGGAGAGTCCAAAAATAATTTCATTTCATTCCCCAATTCCTATTTGGGTGGTATCACTAGAGGCTCCTGGATCACTCCTTATATTCTTATAGAAGCCATTCTAGTTGGTATTTATATTCTTTATTCCACCCCTGCATGGATGCCTTTTTTGTTATTGGCTACTCATGAGGTTGATAATAGTCAAACTTATTTCTTGTTAGAATTAATTAATTTCTTGGCTTGTTTAACACTTACTAGTTGAATATTGGACTTTCATTTATGAGCATTGATGATGAATGATTTCCCTTCCTTGATGAGGTAGTATTGGTTGGCTCTTTGCTTGGAGATTGCATATTGCATATACATGTAAGGGCTCCCAAAAATGACTTCACATAGATAAATTGATGCTACATCCAACTATATTTTGTCAATACAATAATCACTAATATAAAATTTTATTCTACACTATTTTGTTACCTTAATTTATGCATCCTTATTTACCCATTCTAGTGGATATGGGCGAGGGTGATCATGAACCTCCAATCCAATTTTGTTGAAAAAATATACTACTATGTGATTAGACTATGAACCTAAGTCAAATAGAGAATCAATCTTGGTCTTCTTTCCTTTAACCTTTATATGGAAGAGTCTAGTTATCTACTTCTCTTCCTAGAGATGAAAGATATTTAAGTTCACCTCCTTATTCACTTATGTGTAGAGAATCTAATCATCCACATTGGAGCAAATTTCCATTTGGTTTCTCGAATCTATGGCAAGAAAATTATTTTTCTTCCCATCTTTATTTTGGTTCTTTATGTTCACCTCTAGATGCAATTTCCACTTCTCAGTGTGACTACAAATGTTCCAATGGTTGCATTTATTTCTAGGATCCTTGCATTGATTTGTAGTGAGTTTTATATTCTTATACTTTCTTTGTTTCCACTTCTTCCTTCCTTCCTTACTTCTTTCATTTGGTACCAATGGATTTCCCTTTACTTTTTCTATATTTTCTAGGTATTTTGCCTATACACAAGTCTCATACACTAGCCTTATCTTGAGAAATTTCACCTTCTTTCACATATGGCTATTTATACCCCTCATATATATGAGTACATCTAATATCTTGGGAGAGGTACCCAACGTGGTGGCCATATTCCTTAATTAAGTGGTGTAGTCCTATACACTCAGCCTCCACCTCTGTTTAAAGGAGTTCTATTGGATCCACTTGTCCTCCAAATACCTGGTAGGGTAGAGTTGGGAGTTTTTGAAGTTTTTGAAGTTCTCTTACTTAGTTACTCCAATATCACCCTACAACCCAAGTTTATTTGTATGGCTTTCCCACTAGGTAAGGGCATGATCTTTTGACTTCAATCTACCAAATTATTTTTTTCTCCTCATCTATGTGGTGAATGGTAAAATATACTTCTAATTCCTGCAACTAATGATTCAATTTTAAAGTGTCAATCTCACCTTCACATGACTTTATGTTGAAATTTGCTTCCATCTTGAACAAGGACTATGAATGAGAAATAATACTCAGACTTGACTACTCTTTCTTTGATTTTTTCCTTAACTCCTTTTCGATTTCTTCATGATCCCTCTATTTTCCGTCTAATATAACGTCTAGATTCGAACCTTCATCTTCTCCAATTCCAAGATTTTTTGCTAGACATACCATAAGTATATTCACATTATAGATAATACAGATGATATGTGCTTCCAATCTCATGAATATCTCTTGTATTGGATCAAGGTTATTATGAAAAAACTTTTCAACCATGGCTAACATTCTACAACATTTTTCTTACATTACTTTTGATATCCCATACAACTTCCTACAAGATTCCCTAAAGAAACCTACTCTAATTCGAATATTATTTGTAAACATTCATGAATATTCCACTGGATAGTTCATCATAATAAGTATGATAAAATAAATGAAAATATAAACTATAAAAGTCAAATTCATTTCAATTCCAAATTTGTTAACAGTTTATTTTCCTACTTATGCATGAAATAGGTAAAATTTGGAAAATAAAGAACAACAAATAATCATACACTGTCCACCATGAACACAAATATTTTATCTAGAAAACCATTATGAGAGGAAAATCTAAATGGAAGGTGAGGATTCTTTCCTATTTTATTTTTGGAATGGAAAAATTCAAGTTCAAAGGAGAAGGCACTCTCTAGGGAGTTATCTAAGACTTGTGGCTTATTAGGATACTACAAAACACTGACTCTCTCTCATGATCTCTCGCTCTCACTCCTAGTTACTATGCTCCACTTTGGAACAACATATAGTTGATAGCATAGCTTCTCCTCCTCATGACATGGTTTAACATAAATCAATATAAAAGTAGGGTTCAAGTTTAATAGGTTAGGTTGAAGATAAATGAAAGGAATTGGTACTAGTCATGGATCAATGGAAATTAATGATATTTGATTAATATAATTTGGGATGTTAGTATCATATATACTTCCATGTCACCATGTTATCTATATTTCATATGTTTAATCAATAATCAAGAATTTGTGCAATGATTAGCATGCATTTCTCTATTTCCAACTTAGCTTTTGGTAGGGAATAGCTAATAAGTAACATATCTCTTTTTTTTTCCTTAAACCTCATCTCCCCTAACACTTAGCTCCCCCTCTTAAATTAATTCCCTCCATCCTTAAGAAGAAGTATCAATCAAGATTTTTGTATCTTAAATATTTCTAATAAAACCTTGTTATAAAAGCATGGACTTTTGTTGAACTTAAAACTGGAAGTACCAAATTTAGGGAGATGGCCTGCAAAGTGCAATGAAAAGGATCTCCTTTTTATCTCCTAATCAAAAGGTTCCTAAGACTTAAGAATTATATGTAGGATAAGTTCGCCCCAAGGTTCTTGAAAAATACTTACCTAAACAATATTAAACATCATGATTTTTATAATAATCCTTACAAATGATTGAGAGTGATAAACTATTTTCTCGAATCTTGAAAACAAGACATTGAAATCACCACTACTAACTTATACGAGATTTTCTAAAAGAAATTGTCTAAGACTTTGAAACTAGATTGGAATTTCACGTCTTCTTTACAGATAAAATTACATGATAGCTATATGTTTTTTAGTTCCTTTCATTTGACATTTATACAATTTCTTTTGTGAGGTATACAAATTTTAACTATAAAAATTTTGTATCCGCTTTAAATAATGAAATTTTACTTTATGAAGAATAAATAAATAAAATGTGCTAAAAAAATATATTTGTAATAATAAAAATGTAAAAATAAATTATTTTTGCACAACAATTATTAAAAAGTCCATTAACCTAGATTCAAATCCTATTTTAAGTGCTCGTATAATAGTCCACCGCCCATTTGAGATCTTGCTAGTTTTGAGTAGATTTTATGTATAAAACCTCTAGTACAAGTAATTTCATTATTGTAATTTAAGTATCAGGTATTGATAACATTCACTACTTTGGCAGGCCCCTAGGAATGCATCATCAACAAATGAAAATCAAATATTGAATAATTGTTAAAGAAAATATTCCACCATTTCTTTTATTTTCATGTGAAAATACTTTCATGGGATTACTTATTTTTATAAGCTTCCATTTTTTTATAAGCATTATATTGCTTCATATTCTAATTCTTGTCCTATGTATAAATTAGCCATAAAATTGAAAGGAAAAATAATTGGGCATTTAGAGTTTTTCGACATTGTTTCAAACCATCTTTGCCCCTCCAACCCTTATTACGTAATCCTCCAACTAGGATTTCCTCCTACTCATTTGTAAGATATTATAAAACTTAATTATTCGAAAACCATTTCCTACAAAAATGATCAAGAATTGAAAATGTTGTATCTTCCAAAAATAAATTTTAAAAAATTATTTTATTCATGGTTATAGTCATTATGAGACATAGGTGAGCAATAAGTGTATGCCATGTTATCTCTAAACACAATGTATTAAGCCAACCATTGGCTAGTATAATTTATAATTCATTAATTGAAATAAAATTAAAATGGTATAGAACAAACGTGATGAAAAATGCACTAAACCAATCATTTAACTTTGTGCATTCTAAATCATGGTACTGTTATTGGTTAGGAACTAATGTAACAATGTAAACTTTGAAATGCGCGCAAGACTTTTTGTCCACCGTTCGGGGCAGGCAAAACGCATTTTTT
>APFE030546082.1:148218-159135 GCA_000404065.3 Pinus taeda
ATATAATTTGGACCTGGACCCTAGTGTCCAAATTAGCCGTTAATTAGCCGTTTTATAGCCGTTGGAGTCTCTGCTAAGTCTATTTAACATGATAAGCCAGATATGTGTCTTCAACTTGTCCTGACGATGAACCACACTAGTTGGTTCGAAACGGGTCGACAAAGATCTTTCGTATGTGATTTAAGCCAAAGCTCTTCTTACAAACTTAATTTTTAGTTTATTTTAAATGTTATTTTTTCTTTACCATATTTTTGTTTTTTATTTTTTTTTTTTTGCCAATTTTTTTTTTTTATAAGATTTTAATTTATTTTTATTTTTCCATTTTTTTTAAATATTTTTTTTTAATCTATTTATTTGTTTATACATGTTTTTTTTTTTTTTTTATTAATTCTTATCATTAATTTTGTTTTTTCTACATTTTTTTATGATGATTTATTTTAATTTTATTATTATTTTTTATTTTTATTTTTTTTCATTTTTTATTTTTTATTTTACTGTTTTTGTTTTTAGTATATATTTTAATTATGTTGTTATTTTTATTAATCTTTTTTTTATTTTTTTGTGGTTTTTTCACTATTTTAATTTTATTTTATTTTTTATTTTTTATTTTTATGTTTTCATTTTTTCTTTTAAATTTTAATGTTTTTCGAGGTCATAATAAAATACTTTATGCGATTGTTGTCTTCTAAACCCTAGGCTCTACGCTCTGCGCAAATTCTCTGCCCTGTTCCATACGAGTTAACCTGTTCTCTCGCCTCCTCTGGACCGCTAGCGCTCGAACCCCAGCACTCCTGGTGAGCTCTCAGCCATGGATGTGCCGGCGGGAGGGGGGGGATCATACCCCCCTCCTCCAAATGTCTCCGCCTCTGACATCTCCAGACCTGTAGCTTCTTTATTCCCTCCAGGCGCGTTTCCAAGCACGGATCAGAGCACAGTACCGACTGACAACGAAGCTGAACACTCAGCAGCACGTGAAGAGGCTGCAAAAGATAAAGGCGTAAATCAAAATTCTCTAGCGTCACAGCAAAAGGCAACCTTGGCTACATGCATTCCGAAAACTGCAGAAAGAATTAAAGTTGATCTTCCCAGCCATCGAATCAACAACGAAATCCAATTCATGAAGGACCATGCACTCATAGGCAAATTCCTTGGCTTCTGGCCAACTGAAAAAGCCCTGCATGGCTGGATCGCTTCAAAATGGAAGCCCAAAGGACAAGTTACTCTGCAGCTTGGCCCCAAAGGCTTCTTCACCGCAATTTTCCACTATATGGAGGACAAATCTCGCATATTTGAGGGCGGTTCGTACTTCTTTAACTCCTCAGGTCTGTACCTTCGAGATTGGAAAGCCAGATTCAACCCAGATACATAAGATTTCAGTTGGGCTCTAGTATGGATACGTTTGTACTCCCTGCCTTCAGAATACTGGAAAGAGGAAATGTTAAAGGACATAGGTAATAGCTTGGGGGTTTTCATCAAAGCTGCAGAGGAGACAAAAAATCGAAGATATACCTCCTACACAAGGATCTGCGTCCAGATGCATCTAAGCAAAGCTCTTGCAGATTCGGTAAGTCTTTATCATGATGATTTTGAGTGGATTCAACCATTAGACTATGAGAATATTCCTTTTCGTTGCCGCAAGTGCCATGAACATGGCCATCTTTTCCGGGATTGTCCTCTAAATACCCAGCCCAAGACCCCTGCTAATGAGACCAGCAAAGATTCTAAAGGTTTTACCAAAGTTCCTAACCGCCGTCGGCATGCAAAGAAAAATCCCATAGTCCCTAATAGCCCCAAAAAGCCTGAAACCTAGAACATATTCCTTATCCTTACTACTCAAGAATCCTCAGAAAAGCAAAGTGATGATCCTCAGGCGACCCCCACTCCCTCCTCTTCCTCCCAGAATATCAAATCTACTCTGCCTCCCTCATCCTCTGCTCCTTCCAGCCTTCTAATCACTTCTGCCTCAGAGAAACATGTTACAGAAACCAGCATGCAGCCTTCTGCAATGGAGCTTGATGTTGCTCTCGCTCTAAGTCTACATGACAATATAATAGGGGAGGATCAGAACACCCCTACAATAATGGACGAGGATCCAGAGAATGTTAGCTTGGAAGGTCTGGATATCCTCAAATTAAAAACAACATGCAAGTAGAAAGAGTACAATTCAATACCACCATGGGAAATTGACAGGCTGGAAGGAGTTCTAACCAAAGCTCAGCGTAATAAATGTCTAGGTATACAAGCCAGAAGTCCCTGGGATGGAAAGAAAATCCTAAAAGAAACGAAGAAAAGAGGGCGCAAAACAGATCTGCAAAGGACTATCATCATAGGAGAAATTCTAATGGAATCTGGGAGATTCCCAAAGTTGACAAAGTTCTACAAACCCTAACCCCACTGTTCCTCATGAAGCTCATCTCCTAGAATGTGAGAGGGCTCAATAGCCCCTCAAAACACAGAATGTTAAAAAATTTGATCGAGCAAGAAAAGCCTTCCTTAGTTTTTCTTCAAGAAACAAAAAGTAATAACGCTGCTATAGAAAGAATCCTTAATAAGGTGTGGTCAGGCGGCCGCTCAGTTTCAGTGGACGCCTCAGGAGCCTCCGACGGGCTAGCAATCATGTGGAACCCGCAGATCCTCACTCTTCATGACTTTCATGCCACCCATTTCCTCATTCAAGCATCATTCCATCTCATCGGGACAAACATTCACGGCCTTCTCTCAAATGTTTACTTTCTGCAAGTCTTACAACAAAAACTGGCACTTTTGGATACACCTAGTTCTTAATTCTAATAGACAGTATCCCCTCTTGATTAGTGGTGGCGACTACAATATTATAATGGCCCTGGAGGAGAAAAACGGAGGCAGATCGAAGTTAGAAGGTGACAGCATTGGTTTCAAAGAATTCATTCAAAGCAATTAACTCATGGATATTCAGACTTCAAATGGTATATACACCTGGACCAATAAATGTAGGGGAATCCAGAATATTGCTTCCAGGCTAGATCGTTTCCTCATCTCGGACAATGCCACTCACTTGGGAGGGGATTTTCATGCCTCCATCTTGCCCCAAGGAGGATCAGATCATTGGCCCATTATGTTACAATGGTCACGGCCAGGTAAAAAATGTAATCGACCTTTTCGTTTTGAAGCCTTTTGGTTCTCAAATCCGAACTTCAAAGCAATGGTCAGTGAGGCTTGGAAATCCTTTATCCCCCCTGAAGGAGCCAAAATGTTCCAATTCTAACAGAAACTAAAAAACCTTAAGCAAGTTCTCAAAGTCTGGAATAGAACTCAATTTGGCAATATTCTAGAGAATCGAAAAAAGTTGTAGCAACAAATGTGCTCACTTCAACAGACCATCATCCTGGAGGGAAGGACAAATGTACATGCACATCAGGAGCAGATCCTTTGGTCTGAAATTGAAGCTCGCAGGCAGCAAGAAGAAATCCTGTGCGGCAAAAGTCCAGAATCAGGTGGCTCAAGGAAGGGGAGAAGAATACAAAATTCTTCCATCGATCCACCATTCAACGACGAATGCACAACAAGATAGCCTTCATTAATAATCATCAAGGGGAGAGATTAGAAGTGCATGAAGATATAGAAAAGGAATTCAAAGAGTACTTTCAAGAAACTCTTAAGGAACAACCAGGCAGCAGAGCAATGGCCATTCGAACTATTACGCAACACATACCCAAAATTATGACAGAGGACCACAACAAAAAGCTGCTCCAACCTGTCTCAATGCAGGAAGTAGAAGACGCGATGACCCAACTCAAGGATGGAAAGGCACCAGGTCCTGATGGCTTCACCGCCAACTTCTTTCATGAGTTCTGGGAGCTCATCAACATAGATGTTTGGGAACTAGTGGAAGAATCAAGATCTATGCACTGGATTCTCCCCTCCCTAAATGCTACTTTCATAGCACTAGTTCCCAAAGGGGATGAATCAAATACGCCCGACAAATATAAGCCGATTGCATTATGCAATTTCATCTACAAATTCATCTCCAAAGTATTGGCTAACATGCTCAAACCTCTCCTCCCTCTTCTCATCTTGCCGGAGCAAACTGGATATGTAGAAGGGCGTCAGATAATGGACTACATTATTCTTTCAAACGAAGTGATCCACTCCCTAAAACTCCTCAAAAAGCCAGGTATAATTCTAAAGCTTGATCTCTCCAAAGCTTTCGATAAACTTAGCTGGGACTATATTCATCAAATGTTATTGGCATTTGGCTTCAATGGCACATGGACAAGGTGGATAATGGATCTCATCACCTCTCCTTGTTTCTCGGTCTTGCTCAATGGCTCACCCTATGTGCCCTTTCACCCCTATAGAGGTATTCGTCAAGGGGATCCCCTATCCCCCTTCCTTTTTTTCCTCATGGCAGAAGGGTTTAGTTGTCTACTTCACCATGCTATCTCCTCTCATGTTCTAAAGGGTATCTCTCTACATCGTCTTCATCCTTTATCCCATCAACAGTTCGTAGATGATACAATGATTTTTGGTCATCCCTCATCTCAAGAGGCAAAAGCCTTCAAAGCCCTACTCTCTCTTCTTCGAAGCCTTTGGAACCTCTATCAATGCCTCCAAATCCCAACTTTTCTTTTTCAATACCCCAGTCACCACTCAAAAAAACATTTCTCGAATTCTGGGATTCTCCATAGCAGCGCTTCCCTCAAAATACTTGGGGGCTCCTCTACTGGACTTGGCCATTAAACATGCTTCCTAGAGGACGCTTCTTGATAAATTGGAATCAAGACTTTCTTCCTGGATTTTCCGCTCACTCAACATAGCTGGTAGACTCATACTGATCAAATTTGTTCTCCAAGCCATGCCTTTGTATCTTTTTTCTATTTTGGCAGCACCCAAATAGGTTCTCAAGGAAATCCGCAATATTCAAAGAAGTTTTGTGTGGGGCTCTACGGGACTCAATAGAAAATGGGCTCTTGTCAATTGGAATTAAGTATGCTAGCCAAAATCAGGTGGTGGGCTCAGATTAAGGGATCCTCTCCAAAGCAACAATACAATGGGAGCCCATATATGGTGGAATTGGATTGCCAAACCACACATCCCCTGGGCGCGACTCTGGCAAGAAAAATATGTGCCAGGAAGTCATTGGGACGATCTCATAAGAATCAGCCCTACCATTCCAGGCTCCATGATTTGGAACGCCACCAAGCTTCACAGCGCTTTCATACAAGAGCACAACTTCTGGGAAATCCACTCAGGCACCACAGCTAGGTTCTGGGAGGACTCATGGCAACAGCTCCCGAAACTAGCCTCTCTTTTCCACAAGCCAATCTGGCAGGCTTCTATGCAGTAAGCTAATCTCACTCATGTTTATCAATTCTGGCAGCAGCAACTGTCTCAAGAATTTAAATTATGGAAACCCGGTAGCACCTGGCAGACCAATTGGCAAGGGGAAACCTACACAAAAATTGATCAGGAGCTAAATCACAGAAGAATCAAGCACTCGAATCAGTAGGACAAACTGCAATGGGGACATACGCCAAAAGGCATGTTCACCACCAAGGAAGCATACCAGTTGCGCTACTCTAAAACTCATACAGAAAAGGCTCAGCTCTGGGATCAGGTATGGCAACCAGGAATTTGGCCTAAGGTTTCCACCTTTCTATGGCTCTTAAGTAAGAGGTGTATCCTTACTTGGGACAATCTGCAAAAAATGGGATTCATTGGACCATCGAGATGTCCCAATTGCAATCTCAACTCAGAAACCATCTTGAATCTCATGGACACTTGTCCACTAGCTACTCAGTTATGGGAGAAAATTGATCAATGTAACAGAAGATCAGGAAAACGGCAAGGAGACATAGCAGATACCATAATAAAATGGCCAAAGCACCCTTTCCATAGCCCTCTTCTAAACTCGTTGTGGAACCTTATCCCAAGCTTTCTCTATTGGATACTATGGAAGGAAAGGAACAACAGAGTTTTCAACAATAACAGCAGGCCAATAGAAACTCTATGGCTTCTTCTGAAGTAAAATCTCCAAGAAACTTTGGCTATTAGACATTGGCAAGACACATATTTCTAGACTCTCCTTAGGAGCGCCTCATCATGAAAGCTTGGAATCTCGATCTGTCATGCTTGACCCATGTCAAATCCCATCCCCCAACTAGTTCTGCCTCTCCTCTCAAGTGGTTCCCTCCTGCCTCAAGCTCTTACAAATTGAACTTTGATGGGGCAGCCAAGGGCAATCCTGGGTCGGCTGGTTATGGCGCCCCCATAGCATCACATTCAGACATGTAAGACGCACAACCAATAAGGTAGCAGACAGATTGGCCAACCAAGGGGTCAACCAGCAGCTCCCTTCCTTCTCAGGTCCTCTTAGTGCCTCAGATGATGCATAACTCAAACAGGAATGCACTTCTTTGGTGCAACAGGACTACCCGATCCCGACTGCGGGTGTTTGACATGAGACAAGGTACGATGGCGGTGCATTGACTGGGAAGGTGGTAGCCCAATTGCGCCATTTGTTATGGCTATGGGAAGGCGAGATGTCCTCGCACATCTCCATTAAATGAGGCATTTACGACACCCCTCAGGCTCCCGGTTCATAGCGTGATGGCGGTCCGCCTGTTCGTCACTCCCGCGGTTCCGCTCCAGGCCTTCAGCTCTGTAAAGGTTGCTTCTCTAGGCGACTCTTTGAGCCTCTCTGTTAGCCTGTCTCTTCTAGCTTGTCTTTTTCGCTCGGTTCTGGCTCCAGGGGTTCACAACTTCATCTGGTCTCTGTTTCCGCCTCTCTCTATGCATTCGTTATTTAGTCACCTCCCTCTGTGCATTTACCATCCAGTGTTTTCACCCCACTGTGCATTCGCCCCTCTGTGTATCCGCCCCTCTGTGCAGCAGCCCCTTTGTGTCACTTCCCAGTACATCACAATGTCGCGCAAAAGACTTAGAATGGTGAGTAGGCGAGGCAGCTCCCAAGGTCGTGCCACCCATCAGCACTCCTCCACCACCTCGGACCCATCCTCGGACGCACTGGATTTTGGTCGCACTAATTACCTGGCTACCAGAAGTGGCAGGGGCAGAGGAAGAGGGGGTGCTAGGAATGAAGTCTGTGAACATAATGCACATCCCACTGCCCGTTTCCGCATTCCATGCTCCCTGGCGAACTCCTCCTTCATAGTATTGGTCACGATTGAAAAATGTGAGAATGTGGCTCATCTTGGGGCTCCGACAAAGTAGAGGCGGGCCAATCCTAATGTCGACTAACACCAAGTCACAGGAGGCCTATCCACTGTGAATCCTGAAGCCGATGCAGGTCTGAGCGTGTCGGCAAGAGAAGCAGTCCATCCGTGAGACTCAAGTGACTCAGATCAATTTGGGTGCAAGATAGTTGAGGAACAGCCGTCTACCTCAGTCGACGAATGAACCATCCAACGCCTCAGTTTTTTTTTCTGCAACTGAAGAAGGAGCTTGCCTCCCTTTCAATTTACTGTTTCAGTGCCTGTTTCAGGTCTTTGTCAACTCCACTTGATGGAGTCTATTATTGTTCTGTTTATGTTGGAGTCCGTTATTGTTCTATTTATGTTGGAGTTTGAAAAGTTTAACTTTGTACTGTATCGCTGCATGGTTAGTTTTGGGGTTTTTTTGGAATGGTTAATGTTCCTGAAAGTCAAACACTCTGATGTAAGTCTATCACTAGCTTCATAGTCAGGATGACAAGAATTACTCTGTCAAATGCCAACTTCATGGTAAGAATCTTCGAGGCTGCTGCCTCGCTGTAATAATTTTTGTATAATAATAGGAGTAGACCAATTGAGAAAAAAAAATACTTTACGCCATTATTTCGAAATATTGAATTTTTATTTTTGAAAAAAAAAGTGTTTTCCCAACATTAACATTTTTCGTTTTGAGGGTGTTTTTTGGACAATTTTTGCGCAAAAATTTGGTTTTCACTGCCATTTTTAAAACATGTTGAAAATTTACCCAAGAAAAAAAAGGTGTTATTCCAACATCAACACTTTTCGTTTTTAACACTGTTTTGGATTATTTTTTGAGGTTTTTTTGCCAGAGTTCCCATTTTGAGTTTATAGTTCCCGTTTCAAAGTTTACATTGTTATGTTAGAAATATGACTTGGACACCTAGTTTTATATGAAAATTTAAATATTTGAGGTTTGTCAAAAAAAATTACGGTTTATCTCTAAATATGTGTCAAAATAATAGTCTAATATTATGTTTGTAGGTATTCTCTATTATTGAATAACTGTTCAAGAATTTAGGTTTTTTTATTTAAAAATATTTGAGAGATGTAAAGAATTTAATGAAGGAATATTCTTAGTTGTAATCAATGTTCCAATAATGTGGTATGAACACCCTCCATTTATTTTTCCCACACATTCCACTCTATGTTTCCTATATGTTAGTAGTTACAATAGAGGATGGAAGACCTCCAAAATTGTTACTGGGATTAGTGCCAAACTTGACTAGCTTCTTCATCACACATCACAATAGAGTGGAATGGAGGAAAGCATGTTGCCCTCTCCTAGCATGCAAAGATTGAAGAAAAAATCATTCATCTTATCAGGAAGGATCCTCCTTTTCCATATTACCATCTATGAAATGGTATTTGATGTTAGTAGTGTCTTTGATTGGCCTTGGAGGGATTTTGATATGCACCAAAATACTAATTTTTTTATTATCAAAGTTGTAAATTGTATATGGAACCTATTGATACCAAACCATTCTTATACAAAGTTGGATATAATTTTTATTTTGTTTTGTCATATTAGCATTGGATTGAATTATTTGCATTAGATTGATTCATTTGATCCATTTTCATTTCAATGTTGAGTTCATATTTTCTCATGATCGATTTCAAATTTTCTTAGATTTTAGTTTTAGGTTATCTAATAAAAACAAGATGGAATAAAATGAAAATAAATTCCTCATACCATAAAGTGCATTCTATCACAAATTTCAATCGCTTATGGAAATTTTGCAATTCAACTGCTAATAGTCCTTTTGAGAAACCTCACCAACAATGGTTGGGGTGTAACACACCAACTCGACACGGGGATTCTAAATAATGTGTAAATATAAAACTTAGGATGGTGAACTAGTACACATTTATTAGGAAAATGAGAAAAAGATTACTTTTGAGGTCAGTGTGCCCTATGCATGTGTGTTTATATGATTTTAGGCTGACATGCCTTTATGCATATGTTTTTATATGTTTTGAGGATAAAGAGTATGGTTTTGTAAATATGAAGTTTAATGCACATTAATAAAATGTATAACTAATGTAGACCAAGTTATATGAGAAGAGTATGGGGATTTAAGACTCCTTGTGCATTAAAAGGTTGCTTCATTAAACTTAGTAAATACAAAAGTGCACATGATATTAATAAAATTCAATCAAGTGACTTGGAGGGGTGCCATCTATAAAGAAAGGGACATGCACATAAAAGTAAGAATGTAGATAATATGGAGGGACATCCTAGAGAATATGATTCGAGAGAGAAGGACCTAACATCATGGTGGAAAACATGGAATGACCCCATGAGAGGTAGAACAAGTTTCCTAGTGAGAGGGTTTGGAGGGTACTAGGAGATCCTTGAGGGGTAGAAGGAACTCTTGGAGCCACATTGATATAAGAAATTGATAATCGTCTAACTTAGACACCATGGACGTATGACATAACCTGATGGAATACAAGTGAAAAGAAAGGGGTGCACTACCTGGTTATGGGGATGATGTGGGATGTGAACATGTAATTTGGTGGTTGCTAGGGTTTGGTGACTTGGCCTTGTTTATTTATGGTATTGTACATGCACCTAGTTTTGGGTGGGTTTTTGACATGGAATTAAAGCCCTAACTTAAGGGTGACCCATTGATGAGAGAAAGTGAGTAGAATGGTCTATGGATGGGAGGAACATCTGTGGTATGTAGCCAACTAGACATTTTTATCAAATAAGTGCTATTGTTAATATTAATTTGAGTTATGTTATAATTAATTATGTATTTTTATTGTGTTGTGTATCAATCGTCAAATAAATAATATTATCATGCAATTATACTTTTGTAGGTGAGTGAATTCCATTATAGAATGCATTAGTTGTGAATTACATGTCAATAGAAGTAAATTAAATGAAAATTTGCCAAAAAATATTGGTTATATAGGGCAAGAGGGATATGGATCTCCCCTAATAGATATTGGGGTTATTACAGAGTAGTATTAGAGTCTAGGTTTACAACACCTGAGCCATATGGTTCAAATTCCATTACAAATAAAATTATAAATTGTTGGGAAATAATTTGACAAATTCAGAAATAATGGAGATGAAAAAATTGAAAGTTTGGGATGAAAGACACCAAAATGGTAGATATGCGGGATAATATTATTATTACAGACAAAGGAAATTTCAGATTGTTAGTTAAATTTCAATACCATAGATGTTAATTTTGTAACGATGGGTATTCGACGAAAGTAAATATTATTGAAAGAAAATGAGTAATGGAATTTAAAAGTTTTAAAATATTTGCAGTATGACTTTAACAATGATGTGGTAGTTCTAGGTGGCAAGTAAGTTAGCAGATGGAGGAGGCTAGGCGATAGACCATAAGCATGACTAGACACCATTAGGTGAATGAGTTTCACTAAAATGATGTTCTTCTCATTGCATGGTGTGCATGTTATGAAACCAACTCACAAAAAGATAGAAAAGATAGATCAATGCCTTATAATTCAGCCTCTTCGAGGGGGCAACCTCCTTTACATTACACAAATGAACAACTCTTGGATGATACAAACGAAAAGACCTTCTTTCTATATATAGGAGTCTAAGGGGTCATTATATAATCAGAGCCTACATAATAATAATAATGTAAGGGCACAATAATAACAATAGTGGGCTTCTATGGGGCACAATAGTAACAATATGGGCACT
>APFE030546082.1:161661-198809 GCA_000404065.3 Pinus taeda
GTACAGTGGTACACCATGTAGATCAAAATATTGCTCCATCTGAAGTATCCAATTTACCGGATCCTTCCCATCAAACTTCCTCATCTTGTTTTTTCTTGATTTTATGAGCTCTATCTTGAAACGACTGTAACTCTGTACTTTCAGATCTTTAAGTTCTAAAATTGAGACTTGCAGTAGCCCTCTGTTTCCTCTTTCTAATGCCACCAGTCTAACCCCAATTGGATTCTCCAATGAAGAGTTATGCCAAATCTCCCACAGTGATCTGATTATATACCTTTCCAGAAGAGCGAACTTGTATGAAGTGCCACGTGTCACTATCCTTTGGCTCTGCAAAATATCTAGAAGAAACTGCAGTCCGTCCTCTTTCTATACCTTTTTGTGAAATTTCAATCCGATGCTGAGAGCGAAAGTTATGATGATTTTTCCCAGGTCACCTGTTTGGAATGTAATTCAGGAGTCTGCAAAAAGACCAACTTCCTCAGATCATATCTCCGCAAATATAGTGCGAAAATTTCTGAAATTTAGACTCGAGATTTATCGTTCTGTCTTCTCAAATGGGTTTTTTTCAACTTCTGAAAATCCGTAGAAAAAAATTTATAGCGAAAATTCCACGATGACCTATTTGAAGCAACGAAACCCTAGAATCCAAAGCTCTGATACCAAATGTTATGAAACCAACTCACAAAAAGATAGAAAAGATAGATCAATGCCTTAGAATTCAGCCTCTTCAAGGGGGCAACCTCCTTTACATTACATAAATGAACAATTCTTGGATGATACAAATGAGAAGACCTCCTTTCTATATATAGGAGTCTAAAGGGTCATTATATAATCAGAGCCTACATAACAATAATAATGTAAGGGCACAATAATAACAATAGTGGGCTTCTATGGGGCACAATAGTAACAATATGGGCACTACATGGGTACATCAATATAATAAGAGGGTTGTACTAATAATAATAAGGGGTTACACTAGTAGTATAGGGGCCTAACAGTGCACCATAGCCATCCATCTCTTGTAACACTAACTGTTGGATCCATCGATTGTTTTCTTCCCTGTTAACCAAGTGGAAAGATTCCACTCAATATGAATATATGTTATCCAATGTAGAAATCGTGAAACATTTGATCCATTAAGTGCATTGTACATTATAAGTATCATATCTACTTTCTAAATAATGTCATTTGTGGACCGTTGATTTCATGTTCCCAGGACTGTTGGATCCATCATGTAAAAAAGGACAACTTATACCATATTTTCCACATGATATGGAACTGGGACATTGAATTAGAGTCATCTTAGCTATTATATCCAATGCATTCAAAACCTCACTATAATCCTTGCTCATGTTTCAACCCAATAAGAATTTAGGTTGTTGATCTACTCCTAGATCAAGCATCAAATTTGCGAGTGAACAAGTCACTCGTTATGGGGAAAAGTGGAGAATGGATCCCATGTGTAGCTATATTCAGTGAAGGATTTCCATGTGAAAGGTCTCATGTGAATTATAGGGCCAAGGTGGGGACCAAAATGAAAAGGTAAAAAACTACATGTATGATATATGTCTAAGGAAAGACATGTGAATTCATTTCATATCCAATGGGAAATAAAAACAAAGTATATATAGGTAGTTATTTTCCCCTGGAATGAGGGCATAAATAAAGGTTTGTATGACTAAAAATAGTTACAAATCATAGTTTTATGTGGATATGATTGGTATAGGGAGCTAAAACAACAAAAAAATTAGCAAATTTAGAAAAAAAAAATTATTATTTTTTCAATTGTCTACTTTTGGAGCATTATTTAGGCCCTAAATGGTGTTTTTAGGTAGGAGAAAGCCACAACAAATTCATTCACCATTTTTATAGGGTAATATAGGCAAGAAGTTTCTACAACTAAAACAAAACAACTTAGAGAGAGGTTTCCAATGACATATTATAATCATGAAACAAAGCCAATATGAATAGGTTATGATTGAAATGGTCTAACGGAAAAATAAGGTAAGGAATCACTTCAAAGAGGTGAAAATATGCAACCAAGGCCCACATTTGGGTACTAAAGTAGTCAATAGGAAACTATTAGAAAATATTATAGATCCATGGAGCTCATTTTGAAATCATGATATAGTTTGTTTAGAAAATTAATGGATTATTGATGTCACAAAACAAGGGAAATTAGGTTAAATTGGCCAAAACTTTCAACTTAGAATTCATATTCGGCAAAAAGGATAGTAAATAGGAATCTATTGAGGAGGAAAATATCTCTATCAACCAAAAGTTTTTGTTTGGTGTGGGAAATTTCTCACAAATGTTAATAAAGGTTATAGTTGGCCTATAGGGCAGAAACAACATGACAACTGGAAGTATGGGAGATGCTCAAGGGTCCTATGGCCATAAATTAGGTTAGAGGTATGAAAATTAGCATGGATAATGTTGGAAAAAATTAAAATGGGCTTGGAAGGGATAACCAATGGAGGAGAGCACATGTATAGGAAATTCCCTCATAAAGAAGGAAAAGGACTGTACATCACCTCCAAAGAGCATATATATTGAGTGACATGAGTAGAAGGGTGCCCATGATCTATCCAGCATTGGAAAATAGGAAAGTTTATCATTGAGTGCATACGATAAAATTTGAAGGTAAGTTAAGCAATCATTCCATTTCCACTTTAAGTGATTTTGTAGCTAGTCATAGTTATCTTTATCCTAAACTTGTTGAAAGATTTAACATAAAGAAAACCAACCATGAAAGGACTTGGTTAGTTCAGTTACCTACAAAAGATAAAAGGAGAATAATTGAACTTGTAAAAAAATGTCAAACAAATATGAATAAGTTGTTCACAATTGCAAATTTAATCATAATACCATTGGGGTCATATGATTTCTTTATCAATATGTAATAGTTGGAAAAACAATGTGCAATTATAACTATTACAAAAGAGCATTTACTTATCTTGATAAAGAAGGACAATACAGGAAAGTATGGAGAATTATGAGGTCAATTTCTATCTAGGAAATATCAACCATGAATTTGAAGAGAAAGTTTAGAAATAGGTCCCAAATTTATGCAACCCACATGGAGGAGACAACCAATGATCATGCATCAAGAATTTAAGAACACTAGTTACTTAAGGAATTTGAAGATGTATTTTTTGGAATTCCAGGGTACCACCTAAAAGAGATATTGAATTTTCTATAGACTTGGTATCTTGAGCTTCCCAGTGTCCAAGAACCATATAAAATGAGCACACCGAAACATAAAAAATTATATATGCAGTTAGAATAAATCTTAAAGAAAGGGTAAATGTGGCCCAAGTGTGTTATCTTATGGTGCTCTAGTGCTCATTACTAAAAATAAAGATGGTAGACAAAAGTTGCGGCTTGATTTTAGGAAATTAAACAAAGTAACATTGAAGAACCAATACACTTTTCCAATAATATATGACTTGCTTGATTAGCTCAGGGGATCTAAAGCTTTTCCAAAATAAATTAAAGATCAAGGTATCATCAAGTAAGGATAAAGGGAGAATACATCAGTAAGTCAAAATTTTGAAATTGATATGGAAATTATGAGTTTGTGGTGGTACCATTTTAGTTATCTTATGCATTGTGTGTTTTTAGATGCCTTATGAATGGAATTTTCCAGAATTATTTGGATAAGTTTGCTATTGTATTTTTTGATAACATCCTCGTGTATTCCCAATCTAAGGAAGAACATGAACAACATTTGAGGATGGTGATATAGGTACTTAGAGAGCATCAACTATATGCCCAGCTAAGTGCTTATTTTTATAAAAGTCAAATTCATTATTTAGGTGATATCATTATGATAGAAATAAACTCATCAAAGATAAAATCAATGAAAGAGTGGTCAACACCTAAAAATGTGATAGAGGTGATATTCTTCATGAGCTTAGCACGCTATTATAGAATATTTATTGAGAGATTCTAAAAAATAGCCCATCCTATCACTTTCTTGTAAAAGAAAGGTGTGAAATTTAAATGGTCTCATAAATGTGAACAGGCCTTCCATCATTTAAAAATATCATTAATAAGTGCACCTATAGTGAATATCTTTGATCAAAATGAAGATTTAATTGTGTGCACCAATGCATGTAAGAAGGATGTAGAGGAGTTCTCTTGCAAATGGGGCATGTGATATGCTCTGAATCAAGGACACTGAAGGAGCATGAAAGAAACTTTGTCACTCATTATTTAGAGCTAGAAACCATTATTCATGTATTAAAAATGTGGAGGAATTACCTCACGGGGAAATGGTTTGAATTGAGAATTGACCACATTGGCTTGAAGCATTTGTTTGGACAAACAAATTTAAATGTTGGACAAATTCAATGGCTAGAATTTTTGGTTGATTATGACTTTGAATTTAAACACATAAAAGGTAAGGAAAATAAGGTGGTCAATGCACTCAGTAGAAGGACGCATACAATGTATGCTACAACCATAAGTATATGTAAATCTAATTTAAAAATAAGAATTTTAGAGGTTGAATTCCGCTTATCTCCCCACCCATGACTAGATCCCGAACTGCTGCAGTGGATACTCCATCTATAGGGAGTGTAACAAATTTGTGGATCAATTTTCTAAAGAGGCAGCGCACCATCCCAGAGGAGAATGGATGATATAGGAGGAAAGATAGGGACATGCATATCAGTACTACCCGGTGCGATATATAGAACAGGAACAACAAAGGGTTGATAGGTCCTACTTTATCATAGTTTCTTGAGACGTTTGAACAGTGACACACATATTTGTGTTTGGTTAGTTTTGAAATTTTGTAACATAAATGTGTATGCATATTGATACATGATGGTACACCGTCCCTCGGTTTTTTGTACAACATTACTACTTGTAGATGACTTCGGTCACTCGTACTGCATATGCCAGTGGCATCTAAAACATGTAATTTTCCACCATAATAGAAAATTACATTTTTTCCCTTGGGTAAAAAAGGAAATTTAGAGGTTGACAATTCAGATTAGAAATACATGGAAATAAAACAATACCTATAATGAGGTAATTTACAACAAAAGTACCATAATTATGAATTGGGAAAAGATGGATCTATTTTTTATAAAGGCAATATTCATGTGCTAAATTCTCAGGGGATGAAAAATTTACTGTTAAATGAGATGCACAAGGTACCTTATGTTGGACATCCAAGGTACCAAAAGATAATCTCGGTAGCAAAGAAATGATACTTTTGGCCAAGTATGAAGAAAGTGGTGGTTTATTATATAGATAGGTGTTTGGAATGCCAAAAGTTAAAGTTGAATATAGACACCCAGCTGGATTACTACAACCAATACCCATTTCTGAGTAGAAATTGGAAATCGCTTCTATTTATTTTCTTACAAATATGCCCAAGAATGTGAGGCAACATGGTTCCATATTGGTAGCGTTGGATAAAATCACTAAAGTTTCCCACTTTATTCCAATGAAGTCAACACATAAGGAAACAAACATTGCTAAAATTTATATGAAGAAACACTCCAGGTTACATGATTTTCCCAAGGAAATTTCTTTAGACGAGGATCCCAAGTTTACTTCCAAATTTTGGATAGGTTTATTTAAATAATTTGGAACATATTTAAATTTCAATAAAAAATATCATCCAAATTCAGATGGTAAAAAAAATAGAGTTAACGAGGTTATTGAAGATATGTGAGGACATATGTGATGGACACACCATCAAAATGGGAAGAATATTTTCGCTTAGTGGAGTTCACTTATAATAATAGGTACCAAGCGTCTTTGGAGATGAGCCAATTTGAGGCCTTGTATGGTACGAAATGGAAAGCATCTATGAGTTGGAATAACTTGGTGGACATGACCATTGTTGGGCTAAATTTTCTCAAGGAAATGGAAAAGTAAGTAATAAAAATCGAACATAATTTGAAGGTTGTTCAAGATAAATATAAAATCTATGTAGATAAGAATAGGTTGAACAAGGAATTTGGAGTTGGCAATCATGTCTTCATGGGGGTGAAGGACCACGAAAGTGCATTGAAATAGAGTAGTTGTGGAAAGTTGGTACCTGAATATTGTGGGCCATTTGTAATCCTAGAAAGGATTAGCTCAGTTGCACATAAGATTGCGTTGCCGACATCCACGTATATTCATAACAGGTTTCATATTTCTTTGTTTAAAATGTATGCTCTTGATGTTCACCATGTAATTGACAGGAATAAGATTCAGGTGGAGCATGGGGGAAAATTTCATGTCCAACCAGTGCAAATTTTGGACAAGAAGGTCAAAGTTCTTTGCAATTGAGCCATTTCCTTGATAATGGGGCAGTGGACCCATTTTAGTCCTAAAGATGCTACATAGGGGCATGAATATGCAATGAGGAAAGAGTCCCTTCATCCTTTTGAATATTTTTTTTGTATATGTGCATATCTAACACACTGAGGGTAGTGTATAAATAAGGGGAGGGGGGAATGTAACACCCCAACTTGACCTTAAGATTATAAATAACTTATACATATGGAACTTAGGTGTGTGAGTTAGTACATATTAATTAGGATGGTAATACAAAGTTTACTTTCGGGGTCATTGTACCCATGCACATGTGTTTATATTATTTGGGGCAAATGTTCCAATTTGCATATGCTTTTATATGTTTTAAGTCTAGAGAGCCTACTTTTGTAAATATGAAGTTTCTTTCATGTCAATAATATGTATTACTAGTGCAAACCAAATCAAATGAGAATAATATGATGGGATAAGACTCCATGTGCATTAAAATGGGGATTCATATGACTTAATAAATATAAAAGTGCACGTTCTTTTAAGAAAAGTTTATCAGGTGACTAGCAAGGGTGCCATATGTTAATAAAAGGACATGCATGTAAAAGTAATGATGTTTGTTCTATGAAGGGAAATCTAAGAGAAACTGTGTAGGGAAAGAGGGATTGGGAATCTTTGTGGAAAATGGGGGATGAACTTGTGGAAGGTTGGACATATTTCCCAGTGAGAGGGATTGGAGGGTTCTAGACACCCTTGAGGGTAGAAGGAACTCCTAGAGCCATAGTCCTCTGAGACATCCTTGGTCATCTGAGTTAGAAACACTAGAGGTAGTGGCATAGCCTAAGTAACTACAAGTGTAAATAAGGGGGTGCACTACTTTGGCGTGGAGATGATGGGTGATGTGAACCCATAAGGGGGCTACCTAGGTTTGGTATCTTGGTCCTATTTATATGTGGTAATGTACATGTACCTCATTTTGGGTCGGTTTTTTCCCATTGAGTTGAATCCCTAGCATAGGGGTGACACACTATTGAGAGAAAATGAGAAACATCATCTATGGATAGGAGAAAGGTTTGAGGTGTGTAGCTAGCTAAAAAAAAAAATGAGATAAGTGCTACAATTAATATTCATTCAAAGTATGTCATAATTAATTATGTTTTTTGCTTGTGCTATGTGTGAATTGTAAATTAAATGATATTATCATGCAATTATATGATTGTTGTTGATTTTAGTGCATTATATAATGTATTAAATGTGCATTACATGTCACTAGAAGTAAATTGAATGAAAATTTGTTTAAAAAACTAGTTACAGAGGGTCAGAAGGGTATGCATATGCCCTACTAGGTGGTTGACGGTGTTACATGGGGAGTCTACTAAATAATAAAAGGGTTCCATAACAATATTTACAAAGGTGAAGACAAATTACTTATTTATCTCTCATTAGTGTCTACCAAAATTATAAGATTGAAGAGTTTTTCTCCATTTGGTTTATCATGATGATGCAATTCCTATATTTAAGGTTAAAAGATGATCTTGCATGGGATGAATACATTGATTAAAAAAACCCATATGTCCCCAAGTACTTTGAAGCTTCTCAAAAATCAAATATTCCCCAACAAATGATCTCCCTTTTTCAATAAAATATCAATACAAACATGGTATTAGAGAATAGAACATAATATATGACAATCCTAAAAGAATATAGCCACAATGTTATCGTCTAAATAGTAAATGTTAGGTTTACAATCACAGAGTTTCTTGATGAAGCACCATATCAAAAACCCACAATTTGACTTCATAAATAAATATATGATCCCTTGTTAATTGTTATGTAGAATACTGATCACCTCAAGTTGTGATCCGTAAACTACCATGTTTATTCCACTAGATAGTTTTTCACAACATATTTGATAAAATTATATTTAAAAATTTGAAATATACACTATGAGGGCTGATTTCTCTTTAGATTTATAGATTTGTGTATTATTATTAATTGTGAATGCATGAAAATTAAAATTTATGTAGAAAATAGAGAAAAACAAAATAAAAAACCACAAACCACATTTAACATAAGATGTAACCTAGGAAACCCTTTCAGGTGAAAACCCAACTGGAAGGTGATGTTTTTATACTTATTTATCTGAATAGAAAATGGTTGCATGTACAAATAAGTAAGGCATGTGGCCTATGGGATACTACAATGCACAAACACTCTCTTTGTTCGCTCTCTCCCTATCCCTGTCATCTCATCTACTCGTCTATGGAACAAGTATACTCGAAAAGAATGGAATCGATTTTCCTCCTAGTGGCTTGGTTATAATGAGCCTGATACCATACTAGTGGTTATGTTTGACTCTGTTAACTCTGAACTAGAGTTATAGTATGGGCTCTTCTAGAGTCTTCTTCATCATGATCATGTGGATAACCCCTTTTCCTTGAGTAATGGGGGCTAACATAGCACTCTCTTAAATCATAGTGGTGAAAATATGACCTAGGTGGATATTAGTGGCTACCCACCTATTCCACTTGGATCCAAGCTCAATTTCCTTTCAGTTTCCTTAATTCTAGCACAAATTTCTATTTTTTGCAGTTTTTCGGATCCTAAACTTTTAGCATCGTTTTGAGGTCCTAAAAGACATTTTCTAGGTAAATGGAGATACCAAAAAAGTGTTGGAATATGTTTCACATATTTGTTTTCACCTTCTCATGGATATATTTGAAATGATGTGATAGGATAACCAAAGCGATATCATATGCCAAACTTACGAACTCGAGAAATTGGTTTTCCAAATTATCCTAACGAGGCCCGAAATCATTGGTGCATCAAATCCTAGGGCTAGGGTTTCAAAATTCTTTATTATGAAAATTCTTTTGAGCCTCAGTGTAACACAATTTATAATTCATGTAGTTTTCACATATCTTCTCAGAGATAAGCTACCATCTTTTGAGATAGTTTATTTCATTTTGCATGTAAATAGTTTTTAGCACTTGTTATTAGTTAATTAAAGTTTTGTTCTTTCATTGTAAGTTTAATTCTGTTTAAATTTGTATTTCATTTCATTTCTTCATAAATTTGAATTAGTGGAATCAGAGCATTCTATTTTTTCTCTATTTGTTTGTGCATGTCCCTAATGAGGTCACGATATATGGAGTTGGGACTTGACCTAGTTGAGCCCTTGCACGACCGATATTGTCGACACCGATGATATCCCGTGGAAGAAGAAAAGAAATACAATGGAGCACAAGATCTTATCAATTTTTTTTCTTGCAAAGTCCCTTAGGTGGCAAAGGAATGAGTTGATGGGAAAATTTGCCCATATCCTTTAGCAGATGCCAACATGAGACACATCTTCATCCAAGAGTCACTTTGGAGGCACTACCCCCTTCAAGGTACAAGTTAAATTTGATATCCCTATATTCGAAGCTCAGATAGATGTATATTTCATATATAAATGGTTAAGTCTACTGGATGTTTAGTTTTTGATCCATTGTTTCTTCAATAGTGAAAATATTACTTTTTCACTACTTAATGTCGCCCCCCATGTCAAGGATTGGTAGGAAACTTACTATGAGAAAATGGTCAAGGAACCCTCCCTGTTTATAGATGCACCCTCTTAGAACTCTTTTCGAGATGTTGTCAAGGAACAATGTTACCTTGTTGGGTGCTATGAATACAAGTACATACAATGGACCACACCTCGACAACAAAGGGACCTTGTTGTGCATCAGATCACAAAAATGTTTCATACTTTATGCACAAAGTTGGATATCAAAGACATTGAGCAAAATATGGTGCTCAAGTACCATGACCTTCTACACAAAGGCATTTAGGAAGAAATGGAGTTCCTAGACGTCTCCTCGCTTGGTGCAACATATTGATATGTTGCCAAGATTGAAAAAAAATAAAACAAAAGAAGTAAGAATTTGGACATGTGAATCTGAAGTAGGCAAGAGAACCCCTGAAACACAACACAAAGGACAAAGCCAAGGTGGAACAACTCAAGACAACCCATTGAAGCCACAAGAAAAAAATGGCACCACAAAGATGAATGACATAAGAAAGTGGTGTGAGTTCCACGAGAGACCCAACCACAACACAAATGAGTGTCATGCCAAGCAGTCATTGTTGCCCAAGATAAAAGATATAGAGTCTAACGCATGCTCTAATTCTAAGCTAGAACCTGACAAGGGGAAGCAAATTATTGATGTAGAACTTAGTTCCACTGTTGCCACCATCAAGGTAGAAGATTGAGCACAAGGATCCAGAAGAGGGAGAGTGTCTCTTCCACACAGAGAGGTGGGTGAAGGGTTATCTACTACAGTTCATTATCAACATTTGGAGCCAAAATAACCTCATGTTATTAGAGGCCATTAAGTGGTTGGCCTTCTAGCCACACCACACCCACAACCATATACCATTGGGTTGCTCCACCAAGGATGAGGTCTTTGTGTCAACCAACAATGTTTCCTTCCCTACAACATTAAGCCCTTCATAGAATGGGTACTATGTGATGTACCTCCTCTTCAAGTGTGTGATTTTTTATTAGGCCAACCATATTTTTGGAAGTGTCCTATTGTGTATGAGTCCAATCCTTACACTATTATTATTACATTAGGTAGGAAACTATACATAATATCAGAGGTAGGTTCGCCTACTACCATCTCTTCGATCTCTACTAAGAAATTCAATAAGAGAATCTCCCAAACTAGAAAATTTGTTTTCTTTCTGATTTGTTCTCAAAATAAGGGGAAGATTGTGGCCACATCCATGGCCCCCAAAAAGGGTCCCTCCATGTAACAAAAGCAAGTTAATAAGGTCATGGAAGAATACATGGTTGTCTTATTCTCACCTACAGGAGTACCCTTGCACTTTTAGGTCAATCATTCGATTGATCTAACTCCCAGAGCTCCTCTACATAATGGGCCAATATATTGTTTCTCTTTTCTATAAAATGAGGAAATCAAGCAACAAATCTAGGAGCTACTACAAAAAGGGAACATCCGACCAAGCTCCTCACCTTGTGAGAGCCAAAATGTATTAATAGAGAAGAAGGATGGGACATGTAGAATCTACATTGATTAATAGGCACTAAATAAAATGACTATTAGGAACATGTACCTAATCCCACAGATTGATGACCTTCTTGACTAGCTCAAGGGGGCCTAGTAATTCAACAAGATTGATTTGAAGTCTGAATATCACCAAGCTCTAATGGATACATGTTGGCTTATTGGGGCTTGACCCAGGTTCAGAGTTAATTTAGCCAAACAAATCCCGGTACTACTAGCCCTTTCGGCAACAGTCCACGGAGCGTGGATTGAAGTCTCACTTGAAGTAGTAAGGGAGGGTGCTAGAACCAGGTTTCTGCACCCTGGATATGTCTGATGAGTTCAGGTGGTCTGCGGTTCAACCCTGGGTACAAGTCGCTTTGTGTACTTTCTTGTACCTTGCATCCTAATATATTGCCTTTGCGCAACCCTACTCAGGGTCTGAACATTGCGCTTCTGCATTTTACCCAAGTCCTTACTAGTATTCCAATGTTAGTTGATTATTTTAGCCTACTTGCATGCTTCAAGTTATACTTAACAACATAAACCATTCATACTAGTGTGCACAGTAAATAAATAATATATTTGCAAATTATATCAAACATGCATTAACCTAAGAACAAATACACAGAAATATGATAAAACTTCTCTTTATTAATTCCTTCCTCGGTTACAGACTCAATTACGCCATCTGCACTCAGTTGTAGGGGTCTGTGCACTCAGCTGCGAACTACTAGGCCTATGTACACTCAACTACAAAGCCTTCTCCTACTCTACAACTCCAAAGACATAATTCAATTTACTTCTTTAGACCTTTTTCCTCTCTACTATTCTCTATCCCTTTACACTTAGAGCCTCGCTCTATTTATACAATCCCATGGTCCACAGACCATGGGTAGGTCTAACCAGCTGAAAATATAGTAAAAACTAGGGTGGACAACCCTGTGACTCTATCATACATTTCACTCTCTGCGCCCAAAATTCAGAGGGTCTTTACAACAATATTGGGTCAAAACTTGGTCGTTGAGCCCCAAAACATGCCTTGGGGGGGATTCCATGCCTAACAGGCCCCCAACAAAAGCATCATGACTTGCCCTCGAGTCACTCTATCAGTGTGACGATCCTTGCACGAAGTCCCTCCAACTGTTCTCGAATTGTGTGGAGGTCATCAGTGCATTGAGCTGCTGCTTGTTGGATCTACTACATGCGTTGTTCTGAGACCTCTGTGTATGAACTATTTATCTACATCTGTACTGATATCTGTTGCATATTTTTATACTCATGTGCCTTTATATCCTTGGAGCGCGGAGACTGTGCTTCTACCGGTTAGTCAGATAGTTGGGCCATCCATGTAGGGCTTCAAGTGGCTGCCATTCACCTTTCCTGGGAAAGGTTCTCCATTTAGTTTGATGAGCTGGACTGCACCTCTGTCTGTGACCTCCTTAACCACGTATGGTCCCACCCAATGCATTTTTAACTTTCCCGAGAATTTCTAAAACTTATTGTCATACAGCAGCACTAAGTCATTTCCCTTGAAGGTGTGCAACTTAATATGGCAATCATGCCAGGTCTTTTCACACTGCTTTTATACCTGTTGATGAAAACTAACCAGGAATTATTCCTCCTCAAGTGATTCCAATTGAGTGAGCCTTTCTTCTAGAGCTTTGCGGCCCATCATACCTATGAGTGCCACTATTCTTAGACTAGGTACAATATACTCCATCGACATGACAACTTCCATGCCATAAAATAACCGGAAAGGTGTTTGTCCTATCAGTTTCTTGCACATTGTCCTATAAGCCCATAGTACTGGAGGTACACACAGGTCCCAATCATTTCACTGTGCATTGTACACTTTGGTTAGTGCAGTCTCCAGTATTTTGTCGAATGCTTCTACTATCACATTACCTTGTGGGTGATACTGTGTGCTTTTCTGATGATACACCTGGAACTCTTCTGTGAGTCCACTGATGGTTTCGTTCAAGAAATGTGTATCGAAATCACTCATTAAGATCTTCAAACAACCAAATTAGGTCAACATGTGTTCAAACAAAAACTACTTAGCCATTGCAGTCGTGCATTCTTTGAACGGTTGTGCTTCCACCCAGCACATCAGGTACTCCATCATGGTGATGATGTAGTGCGCGCCTGTTTTTTTCCTGGGGTTTGATAGGTCCCACAAAGTTGATTGCCCACTTTTCAAGGGGCTGCAGCGTCATTTGTGGATGCAAAGGAATCTTGTCCCTTTGCGATGGTTTATCGGTCCTTTGACACATATCGCAAGCCTTACAGTGTGCTTTTGAATCGCGATGAAGGGTTGGTCACCACAACCCTACACAAATAATCTTTTGTGTTGTTGCTCATCCTGCATAGTGTCCTCCTGTAGCACCACCATGTGCTTCCGTGAAGATCTGACTTCATTTAAATTTAGGTACGTACCTTCGCAATATGTCATCATTTCCCATTTTGTATAGTTTCCCTGCGATGACAGAAAAATCCGTTGGGCACACCACCAATTCCTTATTCTGTTGAACGAAGTACTTCTTTGGTGTAGTCCATATTGTTAGAAAGTGTATTATATCTTCGAAGTGTCTGTCCGCGATGCGCACAACAAATATTTGTGCGTCAAGTGATCCTTCCTCCAAACTAGTAGGTTCCTCGCCTGTCTTAATGCACGACAAGTGATCTGGTCCTACATTCAGTCGTCTAGGATTTACCACGACCTCAAAGTCATATTCTTGGAACAATAACAACCACCTACAGATGCGCCCCCCCAACACAAGCTTATTGACCAAGTATTTTAGCATGGAATGGTCTATATACATCCTGAAATGTCCTCGTAGTAAATAGTGCTGGTATTTTTGGAGTGCGTACACCATAGCCAACCCGTCGCATTTAGTTGTGGAATAGTTATTTTCATCTTTAGACAAACTGCGACTTGCGAATGCGATAGGGTGATCCAGGACCTCTCCACCCTCTTGTGTTAGCATTGCTCCCAGCTTTATGCATGATGTGTCAACATGAACATGGAACTCCACATCCCAATTTGGGAAGACCAGGATCGGGGCGGAGTATAATTTCCCCTTTAGGACATCCAGGCTCTTCATGCACTCATCGTTCCAACAGAATGTGAAATCCTTTTTCAATATCTTCTCCATCGGTGTGGTGATCTGGGCATATCTTTTGATGAACTTCCTGTAGTATCCTATGTCTCCCAAGGTAGCGCGCAACTTTTTCACACTTCGCAGTGCTTCCAAATTTATAATTATTGCAACCTTCACGGGGTCTACCATTAGTCCCTGTTGGTAGACCACATGTCCCAATAGGTTCCCAAAGGGAATGAGGAATGTACACTTCTTGAGGTTCAACGCAATCTGGTGTTGTCGGAAAGTATCTAGCGTCAAGCGTAAGCTTGCTACGTGGTGCTTAACCAATCCAAAGACAATCTAATCATCTAGATAGACCTCGAGGAATTTGTGGATATATTCTTTGAAGGTGGTAACAACTATGCACGAAAATATGGATGGTGTATTTTTTAACCCAAACGGCATGATGGTGTATTGAAAGCAGCCCCATTTAGTGGCGAAGGTGGTCTTGCTCCTGTCTTCCGGCACGATTTTGATCTAGTGGTACCCTGAGAACCCATCAGTGAATGAATATACTTCTTGCCGACCAACATTTTCCAATACTTCATCGGTGAATGAGGTTGGGAACGGGTCATGCATGCAAGCATCATTCAACTTCCTGAGGTCCACGCATATTCTTATCTCACCCTTCCTTTTTTCCTCTTTTACTACCATAGGGCTTACCGAGTTGGATTCTTCCACTAGCTCAATAATTGTAGCTACGAGCATTTTGTCTAGTTCTACGTGAACCCTTTCCTTCTACCTCAGATTCAAGTTGTAAGGCCTCTACTTAATCGGCTTCGCATTGGGTTTTAGGGTGATCTTCATCATCCCTAAATCACCAATGATACCCTTTAAGTTTGTAATCTTGGTCGATAATAAGTCTTGGTACTCATGGAGTAACTCAATGACCTTATCCACCATGGCATCATCTGAATAGTCACTGAGCATTGCATACTTTGGTTTAGCCTTTGTCTCAATGTTTACCTGCTTCATTTTTACTGGTGTGGTGATGTCAGTATCTTCAATCAATGGTCCTTGAACCTTGCGATAGCCTTCAGTTTCTGGAATGTTGATTTTTTGTGGATCTTCATCATCCTCCTCAATGTTTACATTGTAACACTCCAATGCGCAGCTCAGTTGGGTCGCCCATTTTGGCTGTAGCACTTCCATTGGCTCTTGAGGTATTTTGAAGATAGCTGCTTTTACTACTTGTAGCACATCATCAACAATGTCCCACCAACGATCCTCAGATGTGAAGGTTAACGAGAATCCTTTGTAAAGATATCCCATTCACTCATGCCATGGCAGAGCTCCATCTCAGTATACCAATTCATGGGTATGATATCTAGGGTGTGACAGAACAGGTGCACCCATTTAGGTTGTAGCTCTTCCCCGTAGACCTTGGTCCATTTCACAAGGTGTGCACGTGGATCATCCCATCCATCATACTTGTTTGTTAGCCATATTTGAGGCTTTCCAAACTGCATGCGCATCATCCTTCTGCATTTGCGCCAGTCCTCAAAACTTCTTTGATGCGTACCCCACCATCTTGTGGGTGTAGTTCATAGTGCCCATTTGAGAGCATTAAAATGCTGCTGTTCTGGTACTTCTCTTTCAAATTTGTTTAGGAAATCATCCACCTCGCTCAACCAATCATACATAGGTAGATTTCTTACCTATGTTGCCACACAGCGTAGCGACCTTGTCATCATGTTGCAGTTAAGCATGGTTACCTCGTGTAACTGGTTCTGCCATCGTTTTATCTCCTCGTCTGAATTTGAGGTGCAAGAGCTTTCGCACTCCCACGAAATCCTGCCATCCTCTGTTGGATTCACCTAGTCGTGCTCCCAAGTGGTTATCTTGTAGATACGTTCTATATCATCATCGCTATTGTAGTTGTACACTGGCTCTGTGTAGTACGATCCTTCCTCAGTGTTTAAAGGTACCACTACACATAGTGACTTTTTCTCGAAAATCATCTTGCGCTTATTTATATTTATCACTCCATTCATGTCAGTGGCCCAATCAATTCCCAGTAATGTGGGATAAGGATTTCTGTCATCAACAATCTCTATCACTTTGAAATATGTAAGCGCGCTTGCGCCTTTGATATCCACCATTATTACTTGCAATCTTCCCATGGGTAGGATCTTTTGCTGGTTCACCATTCACAATTGAATAGGAGACCATTGCAACACGGGCCTGCCCATGTGCTCCCATGCCTTCTTTGCCAGAATTTTCATGTCCAATCCTAGATCTGAAATCACTTGATCCATTTCATATTCCCCGATCTGCGTGATCAATCTCATCTCCCTTCAGGTTCACGTTGTGTGCTTCCCGAGCTTCTAGACTACACACGGTTCTCCTGGCATAGTACCAGCACATCTAGTGATGAGTTTTTTCATTCCCTTCGCAACTTTGCTATCACGCACCAGCTTCATGCATGTCTCCAAAAAGGTAGTGAGCATTGATGGGTCCATTTCCAGTTCTAGTTTGTTTTTACTACTTGAATTAGAGGCCTCCGTAAAGCTCTTCTTAGCTTCCATGAATGTCTCCTTATCACGACCCAAATCAAATTCCGATTCATTCGTTGGAGCCTTTCGAACCCAAGCAATCTCTTCAGGCTGCTTGCCTTTGTCATCTCCTGTTGTAATACCACTTCAGAGTATGATATTTACATTTTTTTATTCCTTGCATGGCTTGATCTGATAATGAGATCTAAGACAATTATTAAGGTATTACAGACTCATGTGCATGGATATGCCTATGCTACTTTGTGCAATGGATCGATAAGATTGTGAAATACATAGGCAATGAAGCAGTTAAAGAACATAATAGACAACACACATAAACACAACAATTTAATAAGGAGTTCATTGAACACTCCTAGGCTACGTCTCCTGGTCCAGCCTTTAGTGGTGACCTCTCTATTATGTCTTCAAAAACAGAGTTTTGCAAAAGTATGAGCACAATTTGAGTATTAATACACAACAGTTACAACAGCAAGAGTTTTTCTTAAACTCATCAAGCCTCTTTGAGTACACAAACTCTCTCTATCACTCTCTGTCTCCATCTTTGCTCTTTCTCAGCACTGCCTACCTATTTTCGGCTAGTCTGTGGCTTTAAAGCCAATTGATGTTGCCTATTCATTTCCTTTTCTCAGGCTCTCTTGCTTCCTGACCTTTGTCTGCTTAGATCCCCCTCTGAGCATTAGCAATCATTACTAAAGGATTTCAGGGATAGTGGCCATCTGTTCTGTAATAGAATGGGTTATTGGTCACTTTCTGTTTACACAGAGAAATGTTGCAAAACACAGGAAAATTTGCCAAATCACTGTTCATCAGATTTGAAATATTATAAATTTGCCTTATAACTCCTATCGGGTCTGCTTGTATATCGACATCACATCTCCACTGTTGATCTAAGAGATCTAGATACAATGGTTGTGGTTCATTTCAGGCGGCTCTTTCATATGGAGGTTAACCGCCTGATACGGGTGGTTTTTGCTATTTTTAGTCTGAACATGTGGCAGCCATTGTATGGGATTAGGCGGAGCCTAGCCCAAACCATTTACTGCCTTTGGCTCTCTTGAAATCTTGCCTATTTTGTGATTTCCTTTTATTGGAAAATACATTAAAATATGAAAATCCCGCTTATATCATACTTGAAATAATATTCAACAGTATTAATAAACCCTTTGAGGTCCGTAATATCACATAGGACACATTTCCTTCGTAATCCATTCCTTTGGTGGAAATGCGAAATATAAACGAAATTGTCGCTTTCCAGATTTCAAAATATATAGAATATCATCTATAACTCCATCTGGTCCAGCTGTCGCAAGCCATATGTATATCGACCCCACTCCATTGTATTTGCCAATAGCAATACCGTGATGCAACTTGGGCCGTCGATTTGTGCGCTTGATTGATGGTCCCTGTTGACCCCGCTGATCGTTGTCGCATATACCATGTGGCCTCTGCTGATAGCCTCCCTTTATCACCGTCGATTGTGATTTGCTGATCGGTTCTGGACCATTAATCAGCCAGATCCAATGGCTCTGATTCAAAGTTTCTTTAACCACCAATAAGCCTAATTTTCAATGTTTTCTCCATGTTTTTCATGCCTGATAGTGTTATCTTCCTTTTTTAAAGGTTTTCCCTTTGCGATAGTTTTTAACCATCTGAAGACTGAGAGGGTCTTAGGATCCATTTGGATCACGCCTTCCCACTGAAAAAGATTTTGGACCACCAAAATCTAGTTTTTAAGCATCAATCAAGTGAGGATACAACTTCCTCACTTGTCCAATATCTATCCATCTTTCATTGCTTGGTTCTGAACCTTTGAGTTCGATTTTGAGGTACTCAACATCCCCTCTGTGTGTAGTTCTCACCTTCTTGTCCAGAAATATATCTTCCTACAACTCGTTGAGATATTCAAGCAATAGATCATTAATAGAAGGCAACTGACTTTGCTCTTTGGGATCTTCAATCAAAGAAGGTTCAAATAGTCTCAAGTTCTCTGCATTAACTATTAAATAGATGTGCATGTAAGCTGGAAAATCAAGGCAAAAATCGTTCTCACAAATTTTCTCAAGTATCTTGAAAGGCCAATACCTTATTGGCTTCATCTTCTTACCTTCACCTTACATTCTTTCTTTATTGATGTATAGCCAGACCTGATCACCAACTTGGAAGCTATTCTCAACTCGATGCTTATCATGCCTTGCCTTGTACTTGGCTTGGCTCTTTTCCAGTTGTTCTTGCACTGCTTGGTGAATTTCTTGGATCTGTTCAATGAACTTGGTTTCTTTTTCCACATCACTATGTCCATCAACTTCTATGTCTTTACTAAAGACAAAATCCAAGGGAGACCTCGGTGTAAAACCAAAAAAGTCTCAAAAGGAGATCTCTGTGTAGAAGAATGTTTAACATAGTTGTAAGCATGTTGCATATAACACAAATGTTCATGCCAAAGCTTGGGATGCTTGCTGCAATAGCCCCTGAGAAACTGGATAATTGTCTTGTTGACCACCTTTGTTTGGACATCTATTTGTCTAGTTTTCTATTGCTAGGCTTGCTTTTAGCATACATGGTACACCTATATCTAGAAATTGTTTCATGAATTCTTGGCCAATAACAAAATCTTTGCAGCTACGCAACTATTTTACTTACACCATAATCACTTGATATTAGAGAAGTATGTGCTTCCCGAATTATGTTAACTCTTTCAGTTTGAGGAATGCATAACTTTCAAAATTGATACAAGAGTTGGTCCTTAACATGATAATCCAATTCTTATACTTGTTTGTCATGACTTAAAGTTGCATATACATCTTTAAAATCTATATCTTGAGCATATTGTTCAATGTAGATTTCATGCAATACTGAATTATGCTTATGTATAGTAGATGCATTTATGACTAGATGAAATTTCCATAGAAAACCCATCCACCTATAGTATCTTGATTATTGCAATTTAGCTTGTGAGTGTAAATATTGAAGTGGTTGATGACCAGTATGTATAACTGTTTCTTTGCCCAATAGGTAATGTTTCCACTTTTTCACACTCTGCACTAATGAATACAATTCTTTATCATATGTGGGATAATTAACTATTGCAAAATTAAATGTATCAGAATGATAACATATGGGTTTACCATGTTGCATCAACACTGCTCCCATGGCATAGTCACTGGCATCTATTTCAATCTCAAATGGTCTTTGAAGATCTGGCAATGCTAGTACTAGTGTTGTACTAATTTTTTCTTTCAAGGTGTCAAAGGCTTTCTATTGTTTGCCTCCCCACTGAAACACCTTGTTCAATTGTGTTAAAGCATGTAAGGGAGTCACAATCAAGGAAAAGTTAGAAATAAACTTTCTCCAATATTGTGTTGCTCCTAGGAAGCTCCTAACTTCTGTAGCAGATTTGGGTTTAGGCCATTTCACAATGACTTCAACCTTAGAGGGATCTATATTCAATTCAACACCCCTTACAATATGACCCAAATAATTCAAAGATGTTTTGCGAAATTCACATTTTGATAACTTAACATAGAGATTTTTTTTTTCAAAACATCTAGAGTCTGCTTTACATGCTTCAAATGTTCTTCCCATGTTTTACTGAAAACAAGAATGTCATCTAAATATACAACTAAAAAATCATCAATAAAATGTCGGAGTACATCATTCATAACTCTCATGAAAGTAGTAGGAGCATTAGTTAAGCCAAAAGGTATAACTAGCCATTCATACAACCCTTGCTTTGTTTTGAAAGCAGTCTTCCATGCATCTTGTCCCGCAACTCTGACCTGATGGTAGCCACTACACAAGTCCAACTTGGAAAGTAAACAACTTCTTTCAACTGATCTAATAGATCATCTATGCAAGGAAGAGGATAATGATTCTTGATCGTTATTTTATTCAGTGCTCTATAATCAATGCACATCCTCCATGAACCATCTTTCTTTCTCACCAACATGATTGGAGATCTTCATGGTGATGTGTTTGGTCTTGTGAACCCTTTGTCGAGCAGCTCATGTACCTGCTTCTTGATCTCTACATTCCCTAAAGTAGATAACCTCTACATTCTGATATTAGGCAATGGAGCATCTTGCTGCAAATGAATATTATGTACAATTTCCTTTTTGGGTGGCAGACCTTTAGGTTCTTGAAATAGGATATCATATTCTGAAAAAACTTTCTCTAAATTAGCTTTCTGTTTAGCATCGCAGCCTTCAAATATGTTGGTTTTATGAGGGTTATTTTCCTTTACAACCATTAGTAAAAATTGCTTGCATGAATTTACAATTCTTTTCATCTGCCCTAAGTTTATGAGACTGTAGTTATTTTTGAGCTGATGAGCTCTTACAATATATTCTATTCCATCTTTTGTGAGTTGATACTTATTTTCATCTCTATAGAAAATGGATTTTCTATCATATAAGTAAGGACTTCCTAAAACAATACCACATATATCCAAGGTAACTATATCTAACTCAACCTCATCTACAAAAGTTGACACAAATGCAAACCTAAGTTTACATTGTCTAGTCACTTGTAGCTTTTCTTTATTACATACCCAACCTAATGGATATGGCTTCTTGTGAGGTTTTTTTAGTAGTCCCAACTTTTTTACAATTGCTTCAGAAATCAAGTTTACTTGTGAACCACTATCAAATAAAGTATCAATCTTTTGGTGCTTGGAAATAACTCTAATATGAAAAAGCTCATGTATTTTCCTCTCATTTTCTTCATTATCAATAGTTTGTGCAGAATTAAAAATAGATGCTTTAGAATTTTTACCTTTTATACCTATGGATGTGATTTTTGTTTCATCACTTGAGTCTAACCCCAAATCTTTCTGTATAGCAGTACCAGTCTTCTTCTTCTTGCCATCGAACTTCTTTGGTTTCATCTCCAGATGCAAAGACCAATAATGTTCATTAATTACTTCCTCGGTTATAGACTCAACTGTGCCCTGCGCACTCCGCTGTAGGGGTTCATGCACTCAGATGCGAACTACTAGGCCTCTACATACTCAGCTACAGAGCCTTCTCCTACTCTATGATCCCAATGACATAGTTCACTTTACTTCTTTAGACATTTTTCCTCTCTACTATTCTCTATCCCTTTACACTTAGAGCCTCACTCTATTTATACAATCCCATGGTTCGTGGACCATGGGTAGGTCTATACAGTTGACATTACATTACAAAACTAGGGAGGATGACCCTGTGACTCTATCATACATTTTGCACTCTACGCTCATAGTTCACGGAGTCTTTGTAACAATATTGGGTCAAAACTTGGGTGTTGAGCCCCAAAACATGCCTTGGGGGGGATTCCAGGCCAAAAAATACCAAAGATGTATGTAATATCTCATTCAAATCTAAGGAGGGCCTTTTTGAGTGGTTGGTCATGCCCTTCGGGTTCACAAATGCCCCTACAACTTTTATGAGGTTGATGGATGACAACTTGTGGTCTTTCACCAACTTGTTCATGGTTGTATATTTGGATGGCATCCTCATCCTCAATAAGACTTGGGAAAAGCATGTGCTACATATTCAGTAGGTCCTTCAAAGCCTACGACAACACAAAATATGTTCTAATATGGAAAAGCGCTCCTTTGACATGGACTGGGTCCAATACTTGGGCTACATAATTGACTAGCAAGGCCTGCATGTGGATTTGGCTAAGATCTAATTCATTTGGGCTTCGCTTGCCTTGAAAATTGTGAAAAAGATTCATAGCTTCTTGGGCCTTGCTAATTTCTACCAAAAATTCATGTTGGGGTTCTCTCATATTACTTAGCCCTTGAGTCAAGTTACCAAGGGTAGAGAAAAAGTGAAGGGTTTTTAGTTTGGGGCACAATAGAAAGAATTTGTTGAAATAAAACATTGCCTTTTCTTTGTTCAAGTCCTCACCTTGCCAAACCTACAACAACCATTTGAGATTGAGAACGATCCTTTGATTATGTTATTGGTGCAAACCTCACTTAGCAAGGGAACCCATTGGCCTATCACAGTGAGACACTCTTTGATAGTATTATTATCCAGACTTAAACATTAATGCAAAAAATTACAGATATAACCATGAATATAGAGATGCAACAGAAATAACACTTCATTTCATTAATATCATAATATTGAAATATGATTACAAATAGAATGGAAATAAACTAGCTTGAGCGATGGTATCTTATCTCTGAGAAGAGATGTAGCAGCTACATACCTCTGAACTGTGTTACAATGAGACTCCAAGGCCTATTTATTATTGAGAAACCATGGAAAACCCCAAACATCCAAAAACCTAACCTTAGGAGATGAAGCACCAAAAGTGTGGTCCCCATTTAGGTAAATTGGTACATCAATTTCCGAGGGTCATAACTTTGGCATATGATCTCCATTTGGCTCTCGTAATACCTTGTTTCAAAGATCTCTAAGAGAAGGATGAGAAAAATGGGCATTCCCATTTGGGAAGTTTTTGGTCTCTCTGTTTCCCAAAAATGTTGTTTAGGGCCTCAAAACGACTCTAGAAGTTTAGGACCCGAAAAACTGCCAAAAATAGTAAATTGTGCTACAATTAAGGAAATTGAAAAATTGGAAGAGATAGTGTTGGGGGTCCAAGTGGAATAGGAGGGTGGCCACCAATATCTACCTAGATCATTCCTCCCCACTTAGGAAGAAATGGTCCCCATTATGTTGAGTGCCTCCGTGAGATGGGGAAACTTCTGCTCACCTTGGTCCCTGGTGAGCCACTTGCCTTGGTGCAGGAGTTGGCCAGCTTTGACAAGCCAATATAGTTGGAACTTTTACTGATGAGTGTTCTTGATATGTGTGTCCATGATCTGATTAGTTGTGGCACGTTCCATGTAGTTTGGGTTCATCTTTGCTAGCGTGATTTGTTTTGCAATGTCGGATGTGTCCAACAATGGTAGAAAGTATGGTCGAAGGCAATCTACATTGAACATTGGGTGCAGACCAAGGAACGGTGGAATGCTGAGCTCAAAGGAATTGTCCCCTATAGCCTTGGTGATGGTGTATGGTCCATATTAGAGAAGGCAAAGCTTGTGATGGGGTTTATTGAGGTGCTTCTTTTGCAAATGTAGCTAAACTTTGTTGCCCACCTGGAACTTGTGCAGCACCTGATGTTGATCATGGTGCTTCTTGTAATTAACATTAGCTCTATCCAATATATCATGGACCTGCTAGAAGATTTATTGAATGTGCTCAATGAATCTATTAGCCTTGTCGGCTTTGGGTTGGACATTAGTTGAATCTGCCGGAGTAGATGTAAATGGTATTGCTACATCAATGGGACATAATGGTTAAAATCCCAGCTCTACTTTTCAGTCAATTTAGTTTCCTAAATTGCTACATAAATTATCGATATGGGTATCATAAAATAATGAAGTGTAGTGCACTATATGGGCTAGATAATCCTTCTTACCTCACTATTTTTGAGTTTATGTTTGTTTTGGGGTTTTTCTCTTTTGATTCCTAATGTTCTGCAATGTAATCTACAAAATCTTAATCTACTACTGCTAAGAATCTAGAGAAATGAAATGAGAGCTAAAAGTGCTTTAAGCTAGACTTGGAAGTAAAGTTTTAAATAAGAAAATGAAATCAGAGCTTCTCTTCTTGTTGTTATGATAGTTTCCAAAACATGAACTGCAAGGACTTAAAACTACTATCTACTCAATTACAAAACCAAAGCTTAAATGAGAAAATGAAATTGCAGCTATATATGATAAACCAAAAATGGAATACTGGAAATAAGATTACTACTATTGTCTAATCTATTTGCAGAATCAAAACTTTAATGAACAACTAAAGATGGAATTGCACCTAAACTAAGTGAAAAAAACTATAACTGAAAATGAAGTTGCAACTATTCTATTATGAAAGCAAGGCTAATGAAGTATTTTTTTCACTCTGCTATACAATTTAGGGAGAACTGCCTCCTTGTGATGGTGTCTTGAGAGATTTCATTCTTAATTATTCTAAGAGAAGTAAACATAAAAATGCGGAGAAAGCCTCATTCATAAATGAAACATTTAACCACTTAGTTTGAAGCTTAACCACTAACTGAAAGGGCTTTTGGAAATATTCATTTATAACATGAGCTACTAAACTAATAAGAAAATGACATTGAACAACTTAATTAAAAATCTAAAAAAACTAATGAACAACAAATGAAATGAATCAATTTATGCTACTGACATCAACCTAACACTACTCGTAAGAAATTAGAAAGCGGTTAAAACCAAAGAACTATTCTGCACTGAAATGAAACTACTCTGAGTTAGTGAAAAGATGACGCAAGCTGCATTATAAACAAAGTTAGAAAATTATTATAAACATTATGAAAGAAAACACAGTGAATTTACAATTGATTTATGAAAGACAAAACATAAATGAAATGTACTCTTGACCATGCAGGGGCCCTCTGCAAAGGTCTCGGATTATAAGCACTCAATCAACAATGCTTTAGGTATCCATTGAAAATAGAGTCTTTATATTAAAAGAACGAACTGAGTTCTTCAAATTACAAAGTGGAAATCTGAACTATTACATAAGCAAAAACTTGAACTTGTTCTGTGTTCTACACATTGGTATTTATAGAAAAATATACAACTGTTTTGAAAAGAGAAATCAGCTACATCAAAACACGTGGACAGGCCAATATGCGTAATTCTTGTCCCTAGTTTCTTGGAAACATAAATCTATGGTAGTGGCTTTTTAGATTCTGTTTGTGTAGGTGGCATATGAAGTTCATGGTCTCAAGAGATTGCTTCAGATCCCATCACTAAGAACCATGTGAAAAACAGAGTCCTGTTTGCCATAGGTTTCTATAGTTGACTTCCCTTTGACCGGAGTCCTCCTCATCGATCTAGGCCAGATGAATAGGATACGATCCATGCTTTGATGTTTTCCAAGCTACCCATGTGGTCCTTTTCCTCACTTGACACCTGTAACCTACAAAAGCATGAAGATGGCTGCGGAATAGCTGATTAGTTGCAGAATGTGGTTGCGTTCTATAGCTAAAAGACAAAAACCTATTCAAATAGCAAACATAAGAGTATAAATTGTAAATCACTGAAATATACTCCTTGAGGCAATGCGTAATGGTTTTTGATGATTAAGGATGCATTTTTCATGGAAAAGCAAAGAAAGAAGGATGAGAAAGTTGCTTAAGAGAAAGGTAGTTTTGGAACTCAACATATCCCCACTGCAAGACTATTTCATGTCCCCATGCAATCAAAATTGTGAACTCCCTCCTACTGCATTTGCTCTGAGACTTAAGCCAAAACATCAAACCTCTTCTTGCTTTTCTTTGCTGCAACTGCCATCCTAGGCTTCCTCATGAGAAATATATACTTGAGGTTAACGAGAGCCCTTTTTAGCTTTTTTTTTTTCCTTTTTAGTTTTCTGTTATTCTTGTGCCAAAGGCCCAAATGAAGCATATTGTTATCACGGATAATCTTATCCAACATGTTTTGTTCCTTTAATGCTTCATTTTCTCTCTAGATGTGCCTATTTAGAACCTCTATCTCATACATTTCCTGCTTAAGTGAGCTAGTCAAAGTCTCTTATGATGTGGCTGGCTGCTAAGGGTTGGATGAAGTTACTTGATCCACTGATGTATTCCTTTTCTCCAGTGACTCAATGTAATCATAAATCTACCGCTGGATTGGATCAATCCTTGGAGAGGTTCTCTTTGGGCTGCTTTCAAAGTTTTTTTGACGAGAGTGCTATGGGCTTTGCTCAAATGAGATATTGTCTTGGAACTAAGTTGGAGTTTCCTCTCAAAAATCTATGAACTGAGTCTTTTGATTTTTCTTTCTTCACTTTGTCCTTGAGACTAGAACTTCTCCTAAAACTTTGGGAGCCTATGGTTTCTTCCTCTATAACCTGTCTTCTTTTCCCCTTCTCTTTCTCTTTCTTGCACTGATGCCTGATGTTGACTAAGCTCTTATAAAGTAATTGTTCATCCTCTGATGAAGGTTCAGGAGTATTTCTATGGATTTCCTCAAATTTTTCTTTCATCTTTCTCCTCCATTTTGTCTGCTTTCTGATTTTTGTTAATGTTTCAGAGATGGGCTCTTCTTCACTGTTTTTTTGAGCTAAAGTTTTAAGAGTATTTTGAATTGTGAGATTGGTTTTCCTTCTCCTACTTCTTTTCATAGAACTTCCCTCAGGCAATTCTGGTGCATCTTGGAAAATTTTTCTGATTAAAAAGTTCTCCCATGTCTCTCCTACACTCTTTAAGCGATATTCAACTAAAATGTTTACTAGACCATGGTGATAAAGATTGGTTTCTATGGCTTCCGTTTTCTTCTAAACAGTAGTGGCCATTCTCCTCAAACTATTCAACAGGAAAAATGGGATATTGATGGTTCCATTTTCAAGAAAATTCATCAACAGTCTTATGTGATATACATACATGGAACCAAATCTTCCCTCACATGTAATAATTTTTTGTAAAATTAATAACATGCTATTCCATTTACCCTTAAGTGCAGAGATGGGAATTCCTCTCCTAAAAACTGAATTGTCCATACCTGGATTTTGGAGAATGACTTTCCAAGTTTCATCATGGAATTCTTTATTCTTGAACCACCTCTCTGCTACTCTTGGTAGCTCAGTTGCTTCAACAATAAAAGACTCGGTCACTGTAAACTTTATGTCACCAATCTCCACATCCATCCCATCAAACGATCTAGCAAATGATTTGGTGACCTCTTTATGGTGACCATCGATTTTCTCAATGAAACTCAACCAGCCAGCTTTCTTCAACATTCCTTTTAACTGAGGATAGCCTTCCAGGTACTTCACTCCTATAATCTTTGTTTTGACGATGAGACCCATCACTTCTGTTCTCTGCTATTCTTCAAAATTCCCTTATTGTCTGAAAATGAAGTGACTGTGTGAAGAAGACTGTGTATACAACAATGGAACAACTGGTATATGGAAGTAAAGATAGCTATGGATATGGGGATGAAATGAAAAAGACTATGAGCATGAAATAACATGGATGTATGCACGGGGTATACAAAAACAGAGAAGCTGTATGCATGGAATACGTGAAAATAGAGTGTGTAGAGGATATATGAAATGGAGTGGTTGCACACATAAACTGTGTGAAAAACAGAGGTACTGCTATGCACAAAGAATACGAAAATAGAATGACTGTGTGCTCAATGTAACAACGTGTTTGTATGCACAAGAAGGCTGTGGAGGTATAAGAGAGAACTCGGTGTAATAAATGAACATTAGAGTTTTGAAGTGTCATATTCAAATGGGTTATGTTATGAATCTAACCATTTAATGGGTGTGCTAGAGAAGTACAGTTAAGTACAAGTCAAGAACAAATATTGTATCATTAGACCATTAGGCATTAAAGTCGGAAGGTGTGGTGGAATCATCACAACAATCAAATCTCATAATAATAAATAAAGGAGTAGTGTGATTATACGAGTTATAAAATCTATGTTTTGTATTGCTTTTTGAAATAGGTTTTTGTTCTTACCTCTAGAACCATACATTTTGATTGCTAATCTTTTCTTATTTGCTTCCTTAGATGCTTAGATGTGATAGGTCTTCAAAAGTTGTTTTCTCCTCCATTACCTACATATGAAATTTATTATGAACTGACTTCTTTATTCTTGAATTGATGATCAGACTATTACTGCAGAGTCAGATTGGTTACAGAATAGGATTAGCTACAGAACGAGATCAAATATGGAATGTGAGAATAGCTATGGAATGTGAGAACAACTACGGAATGTAAAAAAGAGAATAAAATGTGACTTTATGAAATGAATGAAATGGAGATGAATGTGTGGATGAAAATATCACAAAATGGAAAATGAAAAATGGAGATGGAAGAAATGTTGGACAAAAAAAAATTTATTGGTGGAATAGATAGTGGAGTGAAGTGAAACTTGTAGAAGTAAAATAGAATGAAATGAAATAAAACAATGAATTTTTTTAGAATGCATAATGAGTTGCCATTTTTTTTGGAAAATATAGGGTGTCAGAGTCTTCTGATTTTCACCCTGTATTTTCTATATAAGCATGCCAATTAGTGATTGGTTTTGAATCTTATACAATTATTTTTTTTTAGATATGATGAAAAGAATAAAGACTAAGTTGGTGGAGAAGAAGGATTCTTCTTCACCAACTTCATTTCAGAATTATTTTGAAAGATCTTGATGAACTCCTCGTTTGGGATTGGTTTTTGATAAATTTTCAACCTATGACCATTCACTAGGAGAGGAGTTTGATTCTCATCTAGTGTTTTGATTCTTACTACTCTATTACTTAAAACATTTTCAATCTCATATGGCCCAAGCCAATGAATTTGAAACTTTCCTTGAAAATACTTAAAATTTGAATCAAATAACAGCGCCCAGTCTCCCTCTTGAAACCTCTTGTCCTTGATGTATTTTTCATGTCACTTAGCCCTTTGTTGTTGAACTAGATGAGTTCATTGAACAACCTCTTATCTGATTTCATCGAGTTCATTCAACTGCTCCAGTCTATGCTTTCGAGCTTCTGATAAATCCATCCCCAACTGGACTGCCATCTTAAAAGTTTTGACTTGGAACTCTGTGGGGAATAGGACTTGCTTCCCATAAACAATTTCATAGGGTGTATGTCCTGTTATGTTCCTCCATGTAGTTCTATAGGCCCACAAGGCTTCAGGAAGCCTTTATGTCCAATCTCTTCTATGTAGATGCACAGTCTTGGTGAGAATTCCTTCAATCACTTTATTTGTAGACTCCACTTGACCATTTGCTTGTGGATGATAGCGAGTGGATTTCCTATGCTTGATCTTGTACTTTTCCATAAGCCTCCTCATCATGTTGGATGTGAATTGAGTTCCTTGATCTATCACAATTTCTCTTGGAACACCAAAGCGAGTAAAAATATCCTCAAAAAGAAAACTAACTACAGAATTTTCGTTAGCAAAAAGTAATTCTACCCATTTGGTATCATAATCAATGCATACCAATATATACTTTTTCTGCTTGGATGGAGGATTAATATGTCTAATAAATTCTAAAGCCCATTTTTCAAAGGATTTAATAAGTACTTGAGGTTGTAATGGAATTTCATTTGAGGGAGAAAGTTTTCCTACCCTTTGGCAGTTGTCGCACCTTCTGATATATTCTTTAGCATCTTTGAATATGGATGGCCAATAATATCCTAAAGAAAGGACTTTATAGGTTTTCCTCTTGTTAGCAAAGTGTCCACCACATGGCTCATCATGACATGCTTTAAGAATATCAATCATTTCATCTTACCTGACACACCTTCTGATCATAAGATCTGGCCCTGTTTTATACAATTCGTTAGTGATCCATGAATATCTTGCACTATCTTGAATAATCTTTCTTTTATCTCTAGGAAATAAATGTGAAGATAACTTCCCTATAACCAAGTAGTTAGCAACATTTGCAAACCAAGGAGTTTGAGTAGTTACTGCAAATAAATATTCATCAGGAAAATTATCCTCAACTAGAGAGTCCTCTTTGATATTCTAAATCCTGGACAAGAAATCAGCAACTATGTTTTGTTTTCCAGGTCTATCTAGCATAGTAATGTTGAATTCTTGCAACAGTAAAAGCCATCTTGTAACTCTGCCATTAGTAATAGGTTTATTCATCAAATATCTAATTGCAGAGTGATCTGTATGAACAAAAGTTTCATAGCTTGTTATATAGTGTCTGAACTTGTTAATTGCATGAACAACGACTAAGAATTCTTTTTCAGTCACAGTATAATTCAACTCAGTGGGAGTCAATTTTTTACTTGTGTAGTAAATGGCATAAGTAATCAAATCTTTTTGTCCCAATACAGCTCCTAGAGCTGTATCTGAAGCATCTATAGAGATATGGAAAGGCAGTTTCCAATTTGGTCCTCTTAAGATAGGTTCTTCAGATATTTTTTCTTTTAAGGTTTCAAATGCTAGTTTGCAATCAGGATTCCATTTGAATTCACAATATTTTGTAAGCAATATGAAGAGTGGAGATGCTACTTTGGTAACATTTTCTGTAAACCTTCTATAATATCCTGTAAATCCTAGAAAACTTCTAACATCTTTTTGCCAGTTTGGAATTAGTAACTTAGAGATGACTTCAACTTTTGATTTGTCTAATTTAATCCCATCTCCTAAAATGTGATGTCCTAAAACAATACTTTCTGTAAACCTGATAAAGCATTTTTCATGGCTTAGTGAAAGGTTCGTTTCTTTACATCTTTTAAGGATTTTTTCCAAATTTTCCAAAGCTTCTTCAAATGTGTTACCATAGACTATAAAATCATCCATATATACCTCTACACAATCATGTATTAGATCAGAAAAAATTCCTAGTACTGCTCTTTGGAATGTTTTTGGTGCATTACATAACCCAAAAGGAAGCACTCAGTAGGAAAAAGTTCCCCATGGACAAGTAAATGTGGTATTATCCTGATCCCCAGGTGCTACCTAAATTTGACTATAACCACTAAAACCATCCAATAATTAGAAATACTTTTTATCCGCTAATGTATCTAATACCTAATCTATAAAGGGAAAAGGAAAGTTATCTTTCAAGGTTGCTTTATTCAATTCTCGATAATCAATGCACACCCTCCATTTACCATTCTTTTTAGGAACAATTACCAAAGCAAAAACCCATTGGCTATCTGAGATTGGGTAAATGAAGTTTATATTGAGTAATTTTTGGAGCTCTTCTTTCACAATCTCCCTAAGATTTGGATTCATTTTCCTTTGAGGTTGTCTGAATGGTCTACTATTTTCCTCAATATAGATAGGATGGATGCAAGTCTTAAGATCAATACCTTTCATGTCAGTATACTCCCATACAAATGCAGCTGACTGCTTTTGTAATATTTTGGTAAGCTCTTCTTGTTGTAGTTTCTCTAAATTTTTGTTTATGTTCGATTTCCTACCTGGAAAAATTTCAATTGTAGAGCTACCAAATTATTCCATAGAATAGAGAGACATCTAGCTAGATGACAAGTATTCAACATTAGATTTTTCCTAGAATTGTGCATGATCATATTTTGAAGATGTTTCAAAATTTTCCAATGTGTTCAAAATTTGACTATCTTCACTAATTTATGATATAGTAAGGATAGGTTGAATATCATCTTCATCATTGATCCATTCCTTGTCATCTATTTCTGTGATTTATTTTGCTTGAGGATACAAAGTAATTTCTTTGTTGAATTACCATCAGAAATGTACATGTCACTAGATCTACAGCTAATAGAAGCATCAGCTGTGGCCAGCCAAGATCTTCCTAATATGAGGGGGTGTCCTCCTAGATTATTCTTGGGAGTTAAAATCATGAAATCAACAAGATATTCCCAAGAATATAAGGAGACTGAAATGTCTTCTAGCACACCATCTATTTTAGTTACTGATCTATCTCCAAGTTGTAGTAAGGTAGGTGTGTAAAGAAGGTTAGGAAGTTTAAGTTGCTCCACAGTTTGTCTACTCATAATGTTTATTGCTGCCACTAAGTCAATCAATGTGTTTGGAATTTCAATCCCATTTATATGTGTCTTGACAATTGGACTTCCTGGATCCACATCCATCATAGTATTTACTATCTTTCCTACCAGGTGAACTCTTTTTATTTCTCTTGGTTTTCTTCATGGTCTTTTGGTGCTCAACTCCTTTATTGTCTTAGCTAGAATTGGAATTTCTCTAATGGCTTGTAACAAAGGAATTTTGATACAAACATTCTTCAATTCATCTAGGAAGTCATAATTGGGCAACAAGATCTGTTTTTCTACTCCTCTAGCAATTTGTAATCTCTCGGGAAAAGGAGGTGTAGAAATAGATGCTAGTTGCTCAATGATAGGAGTTTTTTTATTGACTCTTTTTGTTTTCCTTTTTCAATGGTTTGGTTTTGGAGGGATGTTCCCTCAAAAATTTTATTGACTTTCGGAGAATCATCCTCAGAAGCATCTTGTTCTTGAATGACTATAAAAGGTTTTTCCTTTTCTAATATCCTACCAGATCTAAGTTGAACATCATGAAGATCTAGAGGAGCAATCATGTAAGTAGGAAATTGTTGTCCTTCTACCATGTAAGAATTCTGAGGGTTTTTATTATTGGGGTTTGGTAATGGTTGGGTTGGTAGTTCATTTAGTTTTTGTTGAAATAGAAGTAAGAGTTGAGGATTTTGACTTTGTTGTGGAGGTTGTTGTGGAAATGGCAATGAAAGTTGAGGGCTTTGATTGGGAAGTTGTGGTTGTTGATTTTGCTATTGATTTTGTGGGGGAGGATAGCTCTGATAAGATGGAGGATATTGATAATATTGAGCAAATCTCCCATAAGGATTTTGTACCCCTTGTGCCCATGGTTGAGATTGATATTGAGTTTGAGGTTGAGGCCAAGGTTGCTGCCAAGAATTCCAATTTGGTGTGGGCTAAAAATATGTTGGATTGTTAAATCCTTGATTTTGTTTCCCCTCCCAAGGTCTTCTTGCAACAAAACAAAGATGTTCTATAGAATTTGGGACTATTTCCTCTTGAAAGACAGCGTTAAGACCTGGGATTGAAGGACAAACCTTGGTCGCATGACTTTCTAAGAAGATCACACAAGTTTCTACAATTTTTGCATCTAAAGGGCATTCCCTTAGAGCATGTTTCTTTCTGCATTTTGGAAAAAATATGGCTAAAGCATCAACGTCTATTTTCTGCTTGTTTTGGATTTTGAGGGTGTCTAGATAGTCATTAAGGTTCCCTAAAATATCAGTTTTAAGCTCATCAAGCATATTGCCAATTTCTACCCTACTTACAGATAAGGTTGCAAATTTGTTTTCTCTAGTAAGAGAAGTATCTCTCGGTCCTTTCCTGGTTTTAGATATCCCTCTTGAGAGATGAACACGTAGTTCTGCTATGTCATTCAATGGAAGTTGAGAGATGTCTCCATTCCTCATCATGTTAAGGATATCTATCCATTCATCTCTAATGGCCTTCAACAAAAGATCTTTCAAAGTTTCTTCATCTATATTGTTCATCTTAGCTCTTTTCAAATTATAGTTGAATCTCTCAAGCAAATCCTCTAAGTTTTCATATTCCTTTTGCATCATTTTGAACACTTCATCCTTATGATTGGTAGGCATACAATAATCCAAGTATATATCCAAAAATGCGTGTTTCTTGTCATTCCAAGTTCTAATGGATTGAGTGACTAACCCCATAAACCACTTCAAGGCAACCCCTTTTAGTGTTGAAGGGAAAATTTTGAGTTTTTGAGAGTCTTCTAGATAGTCATAGGTTCTGCACAAGACTTCAAATTCAAACAAAAATGTTTCAGGATCCTCACTTCTCAACCCATAAAAGTTTGGGAGGACAGATGGTGAAATGTTTTTCATTGTGGTATGTGTTTCCTCATCTACTATAGGGAATCCAAATGAGTTATCTACTTCCCTATTTCCTCTACCTCCTCCATTATTACCTCTACCTTCTCCATTGTTACCTCGACCTCCTCCATTGTTTCCTCTACCTCTCCCTCTACCCCTTCCTCCAAATAGTGAGAATTCTCCATCTTGTTCTTATTCTACCATTATAGTCTCTTCAGAGTCCTCTAGTTCTTCTATTAATGGATTATGGGAGAGAGTTTCTGCTTCTTCTTCTTCACTAGGTATTCCTACTTCCTCAACTACAATAGGCTCCCATGTAGAGGTGAAAAAGGTCTTCTCTCCTAAGTCTGTTTTAGTAGATGAAGTGGGAGAATAATCTAATTGAGTTGTTGCCCCTTGAATTCCAAGAATCCTATGGTTGGGAGTGTGATTCTGGGATGGGGATGTATCTTTTCTAACTCTTGGTGGAGTATGTGGAGTTGTAGAAATCAAATTTCTACCCGTAGCTATAAATCTACCCCTAGAGTCTTGTTCTCTATGCATGTCATTATTTTGTTTTGTTTTGTTGTTTTTGTTTTTTGTTTTTTTTATGAATGCAAGAGATAAGGCTACCTAGTTACACTTCCCCAACAATGGCACCAAAATGTTCAGTCAATTCAGTTTCCTAAATTTCTACCTAAATTATCAATCTGGGTATCGTAAACTGATGAAGTGTAGTGCACTATAACACTTCTTACCTCACTATTTTTGAGTTTATGTTTGTTTTGGGGTTTTTCTCTTTTGATTCCTAATGTTCTACAATGTAATCTACAGAATCTTAATCTACTGGTGCTAAGAATCTAGAGAAATGAAATGAGAGCTAAAAGTTCTTTAAGCTAGACTTGGAAGTAAAGTTTTAAACAAGAAAATGAAAACAAAGCTTCTCTTCTTGCTGTTATGATAGTTTCTGAAACATGAACAAGAAGGACTTAAAACTACTATCTACTCAATTACAAAACCAAAGCTTAAATGAGAAAATGAGATTGCAGCTATCTATGATAAACCAAAAATGAAATATTGGAAATAAGATTACCACTATTGTCTAATCTAGTTGCAGAATCAAAACTTTAATGAACAACTGAAGATGGAATTGCAGCTAAACTAAGTGAAAAAAACTATAATTGAAAATGAAGTTGCAACTATTCTATTATGAAAGAAAGGCTAAATGAAGTATTTTTGTCACTCTGCTATACAATTTAGGGAGAACTACCTCTTTGTGATAACGTTTTGAGAGATTTCATTCTTCATTATTCTAAGAGAAGTAAACATAAAAATGTAGAGAAAGACTCATTCATAAATGAAACATTTCACCACTTAGTTTGAAGATTAACCACCAAGTGAAAGGGCTTTTGGAAATTTTAATTTATAACATGAGATACTAAACTAATAAGAAAATGACATTGAATAACTTTATTCAAAATCTAAAAAAACTAATGAACAACAAATGAAATGAATCAATTTACACTACTAACATCAACCTAAGGCTACTGGTAAGAAATTAGAAAGTGGTCAAAACCAAAGAACTATTTTGCGTTGAAATGAAATTACTCTGAGTTAGTGAAAAGATGACACAAGATGCATTATAGATATAGTTAGAAAATGATTATAAAAATTATGAAAGAAAACACAATGAATTTACAATTGAGTTATGAACAACAAAACAAAAATGAAATGTACCCTTGACCACGCAGGGGCCCACTGCAAAGGTCTCGGATTATAAGCACTCAATCAACAATGCTTCAGGTATCCATTGAAAATAGAGGCTTTATATTAAAACAGAGGACCGAGTTCTTCAAATTACAAAGCAAAAATCTGAACTATTACACAAGAAGAAACTTGAATTTGTTTTGCATTCTGTTAGTGCTTGAGATTTCACCTCAGGCTGAGAAAGGCAAACCTTCAAGGCAACATCAAACCATTTCACCTCGTAGCTAGCCCTACGGGGTATGAGAAGGCTCTCTCTGGTCAATCTCGTTAAATTTTCAATGGGAAGAGATGACCAATCAAGGTAACACAGATATTAGGCTAGTAAACTGATAAGGAGGATTGATTTAAAGTTTTTGGGGTTTTTGGTGGCAATTGGAGGGAGTGCAATTCAGGATGCGGGGATTGAGCTCAGTTTTTGTAGGTAGGTCTTTGGGGCAAGGTAGGAGTTTGTGCTGATGCCTTTAGCTAAGATGGATGATCAAGGAGAAAATAAGAGAGGCTAAAGAGGGCAAACAATGACTTTGAATCCTCTCTAGACAGTGGAAAACATAAATATTAAACAAAATGAAAGCTGAGCATGGCATGCATGAATTCAAACTTTATCACTTCTTTTGTTTAATTAGCAGCAATAGAATAAGAGATGGAACACATAACACACTTACAATGACAAGTAGGAAACACACCATCAGCACAATAATCCACAAGAATCCACAATGATGTCTGCAAAACCCTGGCCTTCCTTTTCCTCAAATTGCAGAGATACAAGTAACATATACAATAGGAGCTTCTCCCTCAAGAGTCCAACCTTCCAACCCCACTGGAATTTCTGAATTTGGAGTTGATTTGACCCCTCAAAAGTCATTTCTCCAAAGGCAGCTTTCTGCAACTCAAAAAAGGGGCAGAAAGTCAAAATTTGCATGTATTTTGAGCTTTTGGGAGCCCAAATCTTCATAAAATCTGAAACCCATCCATAGGCAAGTGTATTTTTGCATGAAAATTCCAAAAATGTAGAGTTTTTCCCGTTCTGAGCTGTCCCCATGACTGGTCGCGCACGGGG
>APFE030546082.1:203630-226314 GCA_000404065.3 Pinus taeda
CATGATTGGAGCATACTCCCCCCGAAGGAATCTGAAGGGAAAGACCCCTGACAAGTGACTCATGAATGTTGGCCTGACATATGGCTCAAAATAAACATAATTCAGCATTTTGCGCTTGGGCCACACCTCACCCACATTTGGTATCCCGGTAGCCTCTGAAATCACCTCCGGAGATAGTACAAAATTCACCCCTGCAAGAGTGACCTGCCCATCATGAAGGTGCAAAACAAATAAGCTAGCCAACTCCCTGTGGTGCTGAATCTGAGCAAGGCTCTCACAGAACTGAAAACATGACATATAACGGAAACCATTCACTGCCATAGGACAGGCCTGCAATTCTAACAAAGAGGTGGGTTCCTCTCTCCTATGATGACCACCTTTTCCACCCTTACGAGGCCTCTGCTGTACCTCGATTTCTGTGGAAGAAGACCGGTCCTCACCTTGCTCATAGGATTCAGTGGTTGACATGGTTTAGGAGCAGGATGGGCAAACTGAAGGACAAATTGGACTGCTGCCTCTGCCTGCAAAAGTACTAAACTCTATGCTGTTTCAAGGGGAAAAAACATGAGGGGAATGTTAGGGGAGGGAAATTCTTAACAAGGAATGGGAATATATGATAATAACAGGGAATTTTCAAGGGAAACTTTACACATTGTCATGCATATAGGAACAATTTTAACATTGGGAAATCATTTGCCAAGAACATCTCATATGGGACAAAACATGTATGATAATGGACATGGAAGGGGCATACATGAATCAAGAGGGACATAGGGACACCATACACCAAATTCACTGAGGAGTTCATGTGTGTTATAAGGCAGATTCTGCTCTTTTTTTTCTTTAAGGGTTACATGCACATTAAGGAGTACATACTCATCATTTTCACATGAAGGGAAAGTGTTTCATGTATAAGGGGGTGTCAAGGATATATAGAGGTTTGTACATGCTTTTAAATATACAGCACATTAAATTTTACATGACTCTCTTCAGTCTTTACAATGTATCTTTTCTTTTTGTTTTAGTGTTTTGCATGTGTATGGTAGAGGGAATTAGGGTTTGAGTGCTTGTGAGAGGGGTAGGGTTTATAACTTAGGGATGGGGGTAGGGCAACATTTATGTGCAAATGAAATAGGACAGAGATGCAAACATGATTATTAATGAAAGAGTGGAAAAAGGAAGGGATCAATGGGACAATAAACACTTGAAACAGTCACAAAACCCTAGCATTTTACAAACATTAGCAACGGCCATATTAATCCATTCACTTGCAACTTTAAATGAGAAAACCATGACACACATCATTATTTTCACCATCCAAATCATCATTCATGAATTGAGTGCCTACCTCGATCGATTTAGCAAGCAAGAGGGCGATTTGGTCGATTTGGAGTGATTCTGTAGAAAATAGTTTGAGTGGTCACGCCCCTGCTCTGAGTGGTCGCGCCCCGCTTGAGTGGTTGCGCCCTTGAGAAAAATACACTGCAGAGGGGTCACTGAGTGGTCGCGCCCCGCCCAACTAGTCGCACACTGAGCCTGAGTGGTCGCGCCCCTGAAAATGACTTCAACTTGCTGCAAATCGCCTCCTTTGACCTCTCACTCATTTTTGCAAGCTCTCAAATGCATAATGAGGCATGTTTAGAGGGAAATTTACTCTTTATAGGCCCAAACTTGAAAAAAATTAACTTACCAAACCCACTTTCTAATGTTTTTGTTTTGACATTCACTTTAACACTGTTTTGAGTTCCCTTTGTCCTGAATTTGATCTTTTAAGTGCTTTAACTCCGTTCTTTTTGCAAGTTGACCATCTGATGGACTCTGGCGAGGAGACCAAGGTTATTGCCGGCATTTTGAAGAATTTTGAAAATTTTCCTTATTTTTTGCAAATTTCACATGACCTTGGGTTTAAAAACAGGGTTTTTAAATCCAAGGTGTAAATGAGTTGTACCTGATGAAAAATATCAATGGAACATATTTACATACCTCCTTCCGGCTTGCTGGGGACTATTAGACCTTTGACTCATGACCTTGCAGTGATTTTGACCAAAACCCTAGACCTAAGACTTGGGATTTCAAGACAAACATAAAACAAGTGTAACAGAAGCTCATTTAAATGATATGATCTGATCCAACAAAGCCAAGAAGGGAACAAGGACCAGCTCCTCCATCAGTTTTATGGCATGCCTAACGGGATGCAAAACTGATATTGATGAGACACCTACCTATGCACATGCAAAGAGCTTTTGATCACCGATGGAGGGCTCAAGACCGACACTAACACATTCTACACACTGGTATTTATAGAAAAATATACAACTATTTTGAAGAGAGAAATCAACTACAACAAAACATGTAGACAGGCCAGTATGCGGAATTCTTGTCCCTGGTTGCTTGGAAACATAAATCTATAGTAATGGCTTGTTAAATTCCATTTGCACAGGTGGCATATGAAGTTCTTGGTCTTAGGAGACTGCTTCGGATCCCATCACTGAGAATTGTGTGCAAAACAGAGTCCTATTTGCCATAGGTTTCTATAGTTGACTTCCCATTGACCGAAGTCCTCCTCATCAATCTAGGATAGATGGATAGGATATGATCCATGCTCTGATGTTTTCCAAGCTACCCATGTGGTCCTTTTCCTCTCTTAACACCTGTAACCTACTAAAGTATGAAGATGGTTGCAGAGCAGCCGATTAGCTGCGGAATGTGGCTGCGTTCCATAGCTAAAAGACAAAAACCTATTCAAATAGCAAACATAATAGTATAACTTGTAAATCACTGAAATATACTCCTTGAGGCAATGTGTAATGGTTTTTGATGATTAAGGATGCCTTTTTCATGGAAAAGCAAAGAAAGAAGAATGAGAAAGTTGCTTAAGGGAAAGGAAATTTTGGAACTCAACACCTACCTATAAGGGTTTGTAGCCCGTTGAGCTGTGGAGAGCTGTGTTAGGCATAGGGAAGACTTTCATCCCATTTGTGTGGATATTTCAATTTGTACATGCGTAGAAGGTGTATGATCATGCTATTGACAACCTCTGTTTGGCCATTAGTTCGGGGATGGAAAGCCATGGACTTAGTAAGTTTTGTATCCAGCATCAACTAAATACTTGACCAAAATGCACTCAGGAATCTACTATCCTAAACTGTGACAATGGATTGTGGGATCCCAAAGTGTACCCACACTCGCTCAATGAATAGCTTAACACTGGTGTTTGCTGTGATATTATTCTTGCAGGCTGCCATGATGGCTATCTTAGAGAATCTGTCAACCACCATGAAAGCATAGTCATTGTTGTGCTTAGCAGAAGGAAGGCCCAACATGTAATCCATGGAGATAGATTGCCAAGTTCAACTAGGAGTAGGTAGAGGATTATATAGGCCTTTCTTATTGATGGCTGGTTTGGCAATGGTGTAGGCAGTGTAGGATCTAATGTACTTCCTAACATCTTGACTAATTTTTAGCCAATAAAAATACTTCTACAATACCATCATTGTTTTCTCTACTCCAAAATTTACAGTGACCTAACTGTGGTGTGCCGCCCAAATAATGTTGGCATGCTCGCTTGAAGGAACACAAATGTGTCCCAGGTGGCATAAAAGTGCATACTAAAGGTGAAAATTTGGAAATTTCTTCCCTTGCAGGAGTGTCTAGTATGTGCTACCAAATTCTAGATCGCTTTGGTAAAGATGCAGCCACCCCGAAGCCTCGTGTGCACAGGAGTCGAGCACAGTGATCAGCGCCATGAATGGTGGTCAGATGACTCAGTTTGCAACATTATTGGTGTTTCCCTTATACTTAATGTTAAAATGGAACTGTTGTAGGTAGGTGGACCATTTATGATGGTGATCGTTCTGCAACTTCCCTTGTGTCTATATGAACTACAGGGATCAGTGGTCTATGTGGATGATCATTTCCTTCCATAGAATGTAATGCTTCCATTAATGACACGCCTACACATTGAAATACATTTCTTTGTCATATATGGGATACTTTCAAATTGTGTCTAAAAGTGTCTCACTGTGGTAAGCCACTGAATGCCCCTGCTGATTAAGAACTACACCAATAGCATAGTCAAAGGCATCTGTCTCAATCTCAAATGGTTACTATAGGTCTGGTAATGTGAGCACTAGTGCAAAGCAGAGGTGATGCTTCAACTCAACAAGTGATTTTTCTTGGGTTTCAGACCAATTTTTTTTTTCTTTCGCTCCACCCTTGGTGACTTGACTTAAAGGCCAAGTGATATGAGAGAACCCCAACGTAAACAAGTGGTAGAAATTGGAAAGACCCAGAAAGCTACGAAGCTCTGTTAGAGTGGTTGGGGCTAGCCAATCCATAATGATTTGTATCTTGGCTGGGTCCCTGCGCACACCCTTCTCATCAATGATGTACCCTAGATATTTAACATGGGTCATGCCAAAAGTGAACTTCTCCAAATTGGCACATAACTTGTGTTGTCACAAGGTTTGAAGGGCTTGTTTAATATGGTGGAGGTGCTCTTCCCAACTCTAGCTAAAGATCAAGATGTCATCTAAATACACTGCCATGAATGAATTAGTGAGGGGGTGCAATATGTCATCCATAAGTCTCATGAAGGTTGTGGGGCCATTCATCAACCCGAAAGGCATGACCAACCATTCAAAAAGGGCCTCCTTAAATTTGAAGGCAGTCTTCCACACATCAAAGAGTTCGATAGGCACCTGGTGATAACCAGACTTCAAGCCAATCTTTCTAAAGTATTTGGCCCCCTTGAGCTGGTCCAAAAGGTCATCAATCCGAGGGATTGGGTGCCTATTCTAGATAATTATCATGTTTAGTGCCTGATTGTCAATACAAAGTCTCCAGGTCTTTCCCTTCTTCTGTACCAATACAATTGAGCTCCCACATGGTGATGAGCTTGGTTTGACGTTCCCTTTATGCAACAACTACCGAATTTTCCTCTTCATCTCATCATTCTCTAGAACAGAGCATTGATAGATTAGTCCATTAGGTAGTGGTGCACCTAGGGTCAAATCAATGGAGTGCTTGACCTGATAGTCTAGAGGTACCCTTGTAGGTGAGGAGAAAATTTCCCTATACTCCTCCATGACCTTGTCTATTTGATGTTGCTCTCTGGAGGAGCCACAACCTTCTTCTTTCATTGAGGGTGAATCATAAGGAAAACAAATTTACTAGTCTTGGAAATGATGTTACTGTATTGCTTTGTAGTGATCAAGGAGACGACGGTAGGTGGGGCTACCTCTAGTATCTTGTATGACTTATTTCCTAAATTAATAATCACAGAGTGAGGTCTAGATTCATATATCGCATGCTTCTTCTACAAGTATGGATGCCTTAAGAATACATCAAAAACTTCAAGAGGAGCAACATCACATAATACCTCATCTGTGAAGGCCTTGATGTTGTAGGGGAGGCATCATTGTTGGATCACGCAGATCTCATCCTTAGTGAAGCCACCTAATGGTGTATAATTGTAGATGTGTTGTCGTCCGTAGGCCCAACCAATTCATGACCTCTACTGAAATGAGGTTCTTTTGGCTCATATTGTCGACAATGAACTACAATAGAGAACCCTTCACGCACATATTTGAGTGGAAGAGGTGTTCTTCTAGATCTTATTAGTGGCCACAGTGGCACTGGGCTCCATGTCAATGATCTGCTTCCCTTTGTCATTTTCCTTGTTAGGTTCTAACTTAGATTCAGAACATGTGTCTGAATTAGAAGCCTTAAGCTCGACCACCAGTGACTACTTGGACTGACACTCACTTGTGTTGTGAGTGGAGCTCTTATGGAACTCACACCATTTTATCCTGTCCTTCTTTGTATTCGTGGTGTTTTTATTTTTTTGTGGCTTCAATGTGATGTCATGGGTCACCTCACCTTGGCTTTGAATTTTTCTCTATGGTTTGGGGGTGCCTTTTCCTTGCTTCAGATTTGCATATCCAAAGTCTCGCTTCTTTTGTTTAAATGTTTGCTCAATTTTGACAACGTATTAGTATGTTGGGCCAAGTGAGGAGATGTCCAAAAACTCCATATCATCCTAGATGTACTTGTGTAGACAGCTGCAATACTTGAGTACCAAATGCGCTCAGAATCCTTGATACCTAACTTTCAGCAGAGGGTATGGAAAACATTTTTGAACTCTAGCACATCTTGGTTCCTTCCCTGTCATAGCGTGGTCCACTTTATGTATTTATCTTCATAACTCTCGATAGGGTAATATTGTTCCTTGATGGAATCTCAAAAAGAATCCCAAGTAGGTTTTCCTAAAAACAGTGAGGATTTAGTCTTGTCCTTTTATTCACAGTAGGTTTCCCACCAATCCTTGACGTGTGGGGCAACTTTGAGAAGTGCAAAAGTAATATTTTCCCAATTGGAAAAGCCATGAAATGAAAAATATCCTTCTAACAAATTCAACCATTTATCTATGGCATCTACATCTATCTAGCCCTAAAATATGGGAATGTCAAATTTAATTTGTACCTTAAAACGAGTGTTTCTTCCAGAGTGGCTACTGGATGAAGATGTGTTGCCTGTGGGTAGTCGTCGAAGGATCTGGGAAAATTTATCCATCATCACATTCCTTTGTCACTTGAGGGCTTCCTCAAGCAACATTTTGATAGGATATCCTGCCCCCTCATCTTTATTTTGTTTTTCCGTAGGATTCCATCATGGTTTGGTTCAACTAGATCGAGCCCTAAATCCTTATACCTTGACCTTGTTGGGGACATGCAAAAAAAATAGACCACTTTGATACCATTGATCTAGATTTAAACAAGAATGCAACAAATTACAGATATAATCATAAATACATAGATGCAATACAAATAACACTTCATTTCATTAATATCAGAATACTGAAATATGCTTACAAACATAATGGCAATAAACTAGCTTAGACGATGGTAGCTTATCTCTGAGAATAGATGTGATGGCTAAATGCCTATGAACTGTGTTACAATTATTATTGAGAAACAATGGAAAACCCTAAACATTCAAAAACCTAACCCTAGGAGATGAAGCACCAAAATTGTGGGCCCTATTTGGGTAAATTGGTTCATCAATTTCCCGGGGTCGTAAATTTGGTATACGTTCTTCATTTGGCTATCATAATACTTCATTTCGAAGATATTAAAGAGGAGGTCGAAAAAAAAAGCCATACCAATATCAAGATCTTCAGTCTCTCCATTTTCCCTAGAAACATCGTTTAGGGCCTCAAAACGGCTCTGGAAGTTTAGGACCCGAAAAGCTATCAAAAATACTAAATTGTGATACAATTAAGGAAACTAAAAAACTGAAAGAGATAGTGTTGGGGGTCCAAGTGGAATAGGATAGTGACAACCAATATCCACCTGGATCATATTCATAGGTACCCCACTTATGATAAGGATATGTACACTATCATGTAGGCCTACCAGTTATGAAAGCATTATATTCCCAAGAAGGAGATGATCGTCCACACAAATCACCGACCTCTTCAATTTATGCAAACACAAGGGAAGTTGTAGAATGATCACCATTAGAAATGGTCCACATACCTGCAAAAATTTCATTTGAACATAATGTACAAGAAGGGAAGCACCAATCATGTTGCATATTTCCTCAATTGACCCCCGATTGTGGCATCAAGTACAGTTCTCAAATCTTGTAGGAACAAGACCTCTGCATACCCATATCTATATGAAAGTGACTCAGAGTTCATTGCCACCTACGAGATGTTGATGGATGGAAAGCCAATTCCATACTTGCACCTTCAGGATGGATTATTGTGCTATGTGGGGAATCTTTATGTTTCTTCACATGCCAAGCTTATTTGGGATGTGTAGTACAATAGGGTCACAAGAGACTTTGGTGTCGAGAAGACAGTGGTAGTACTGCAGAAATATTTTTATTGACCAAAAATCCAACAGGATGTTGGAAAATATATCAGATCTTGCACTTCCTATGCCATCGCTAAGCCAACCATTAATATGAAAGGACTGTACACTCATTTTCCTACTCCTAGCTCATTTTGGGAATCGATCTCCATGGATTAGTTTGGCCTCCCTTCTACCAAGCATGGTAACGACTGTGTATTTGTGGTAGTCGATGGATTTTCTAAGATGGCTATATTGATGGCCTACGAGAAGAGCATCACAACAGAAGACACTAGAAAACTCTTCTTCGAATGAGTGTGGGGTCATTTTGGGACTCCATAGACCATTATATCATATCATGATAGCAAGTTTTTGAGCACATTATCTTCGAGCTTGTTTTGGGGAATTTGGTATCTACGGATAAATACTAATTCCCTAGATAAGTAGTTGTATCTAGAAAAATAGTTTGAAGTGTTTTAGTATTTTCCTATAAGAAATAGATAAGATGAGAAGATGAGAAGACCTACTTGTAGCTCTTCTCTCCTCTCGTCTCCCTTGTATCGATCTTGTCACTCCTTCCCATACTTAATACGCTTGAGAAGTACCTATAAACACAACAGAAAACAGAGAACCGGTCAAAGCACATGATCTATTGAATACAAGTGAAAGGAATCAGATACAATTCACACATATAAGCATTATGAAACAATACAAACATATGGGGGAAAGGTTCAAACACTTTATTAAATAGAAAAAGGAATTACAACCAGTAGTGTCTAATTAAATTCCATTCCTCTAGCTTGGATCCCATCCACATCACATCAAAAGCATGACAAACTTGTAGCATTACAGTGGTTGCTTCAAAGCCAAATCTCATAGCAACATTCTCTTTACAATTCAACATAATCCAGCCCCTTATCACTTAGATGAGTGGTCAATTTATAGGAAGATGAAGGAGGTTTTGTCATAAACGGTGGCATTGAATGGCCTTCCATACTTAGAATTAGTTCCATGCAGGAAGGGATGAGAGGATAGGATGCACCTTAACTCATTCCTCATCCATTTTTGAGCTCATAGGAGTTGATAAGTGAGGGAACCTTTTAGATGACTCCAAAAGATAAGAATATTCCCCAAACCCTATATGAATTTTTCTCAATCTCGCCCAACATAGGTGAAAGGAAGCCTAAGTGCTCTAAAGAGCACCTTGGTAGTGGAATCAACTACTTTCCAGCACACCTATACAAGGTCTTACCTGCGCTAGTCCCTCTAGAGGCTATTTCTGGATGTCTTCAAGTCATGAAATTTTCTGGGAAGGAGGCATTCAAAGGGGTGACTTGTTTTGAGCATGAAGCAACTGAAATTAGGGTTTGATGAGCCCTAAAACACTGATCTGGATGATGGGATTGATGTGCCCAAATGGATCTATAACAACTACCCCCTAAAGCATGAAGTCGGGAAAATGCCAATGTCGAATGAAATGCTTTATGATGTGATGAGGAGGTATCGAAGTGGAAGGTGACCTGCATCAATTACAATACATATATCATGATATTTGATTTTACATGAATTTCTAAGGGAAGGCATACCCATGCTTAGCTTATAAACTTTCATTACATGTACATAAATAGTCATTTACAGATATAGACCCATGATCGTAATGACCATCAATCTAAAGCCATTGTACATATGATTTAGTACTCCTGAAATCATAGCCCGGATGGATGAAACTAGATCCAGGATATTCTATCTCATTCAATCGTTCGCTCAAGTACGAGTCTAACCATGTGAATATATGATCTGAGGTCGAACATGGGAAGACACCATATGATTACCAACCAATGATGTAAGTTGTTAATAGATGTGAGAGAAATCACCGATAATGATAATGATCATCAAGGTACTTCAGTACATTCTGCATGGTGTGAATGGATGATTTGATGTCGAACACCATACAAAGTCTTTCGGTTGAAGGCCATTGATGTATGCCTATCGCTAGAATAAATAAACCTGCCATTAATGCTTGCAAGCCTCAAGGTACTAGAAGGGTGTTTCTAAGTCAACTTCTTAGATAATGTGTTGATTTTGATAAGAAGCGACTCATCGCGGGATGGCTTTGATGTATCCCAAATCAATGACACGAAACGAGTGTAGTTATTTTAGAGATGGAATTTGACTGATGACACAAGGTTTAGGAACAACGGTCATGAAAATTAAGGTTTATGGTATTGTAAAGGATGGATTTTGACTGAATGACTTCTCTTGAACATGTCAGAGACATTGAAATGAATTGGTAGCATTGACCCAAAACAATGTGATGGATGGTATGATAGATCAATGGCATGATAACCATCAAGCTGATAACCCAACCTACTTAGTCAAGGAGATGAATTGAAAGTGTCATGTTCAAGAGCAACCTGCAACCATAAAGTGGTTTCCCCTTTTTCCCATTTCCCCAGTCATTGTTGACCAGTACCTATTTATTTTTATCAAACTTGAGGAGGATAACATATGCTTGTTATATAATTCCACCATTCAGGTGAATCCATCACTATGTGATGTTTTAACGAGTCTATCGAAGGTGAAACTTGGTCTTGTCTAGATGGACAAGTTTGTTGCTATTTGATGTTTTAATGAGTTTAACGACAAAGATAACTTGGTACTTTTCATGTTTAGAGAGTTTAAAAAGGGACAAAAAGAAAATCCACAAGTTCTTTTTTGTAAATTAATCTCTCATGCCCAAAAAAGCGTAAAATAATACAATAGAGATATTGTTTCCAATCTATTAACGAGATGGAAAGGACAAGCACTCGACAATCTTTTCATGTTTAGAGAGTCTGAAAAGAGCTTAAAGAGGAATCCACTTTGAGGAACAAGTGGTGTCTAGGGTAGCAACTGGTTCCAGTGGTGTCAGAACTTCTCAAAATATGTTGATTTATGTGAAGAGCCTAGCTAATAAGACCACTCATTGCAACTGTTCCTCAAAAGGGGTAAAAAAAACCAAGTGAAAGCGTATGATTGGCCAAAGGGATGGTGGTGATGGGATGAAAACAACCAAGGATCATCTGATGAAAGAGGCTGATAGAATGGAAATCATGAGGGTTAAAATGGAGATGGGTTCATTTTTACACAATATTGAACCATAGGAAACTATGCTTGGATTCAGTTTCATGTTTACACAAGCTTGAAATGAAAAACTATGCTTGGATTCAGTTTCACTTTTACACAAGCTTGAAATGAAGAACTATGCTTGAGATTGGCTTACATGCCCCCAACATGATGAAAGGGAGAGTCTCCTATAACTAGATGGAACTCGTTGCAGTGAAGCAGGAGGGTTATCCAACACCTTTTTGGCTTCGTCCAAATAGGGACAAAGGTGAATGGGGTGATTAACTTCACATAACCTACAGGGAAACTTAATTTTACCACTAGGTGCATGCCCCCCAAGCTTCATTACATTCACCTAAGTAGACTACTCGTGGCTATCAGGTGGATAGAATGGAGGTTCATATACGAGATTAAGTGAAAGACTCGATTGGGATTTTACAAGATCTAATCAAATATTCGAATTGGAACTTTGCTCCAGGGGACCATGTTTCATTTTTTAATGAGCTTGACACAAGACAAGGAAATCTGCTGAGATTCCTTGTTTCATTTTTTAACGAGCTTGACATAAGACAAGGAACTATGCTTATACTCCTTATTTCATTTTTTAATGAGGTTGACATAAGACCAGGAACTATCCTCGTACCCTTGGTTTCATTTTTTAATGAGGTTGACACAATAAAAGAACTATCCTCATGGGCCTACTTCATTTTTTAATGAAGTTGACACAGTAAAAGAACATCCTCATGGACCTGTTTCATTTTTTAACGAGGTTGACACAATAAAAGAACTATCCTCATGGGCCTGTTTCACGACCCATGATAGGAGGTCATGACTTCCAAGAGGTTCTCATCAGATGGTAGAACCATGCTCTGGAAGGAGAGATATGGTTCTAATGCCCCCAATACATAATGTACAATATCACGTAATTGATCGTCCGTTGATGTAGGCATGGAATGGGTTGCCACATAATTAGCCCGTGGCGGGGATGATACCATTGGTACAAAAGGACCATTTAGGGAAGATGGTTGACTAGAAGCCATATTTGGACTGAGAAATGAAATTTGGCCAATGGTGACAATTATGCCTTCATTTGGGAAACAAATCACTCGAAAGAGTGTTGAAACAATAGCTCCCATGTCATAAACATAGATGCACCCTAGAAGTAAATTGTGATCTAAATGGCCTGGGACTACCATCACACTCAGATAAATGATTTTTCCTCCCAAAGTAATAGGCAATTGAGGGAGGATCCCTAATGATTGATTGGTTCCTCTATTAAAAGCCAACAAATTCTAGGTAATAGGCACAAGTGGCAGTGAACCGGGCGCTTGCCAAGTAGTTGAGGAAAGGATACTCACAGATGCACCTTCATCTAGAATAACGGTTGATACAATCATATTACAAACATGTACTATGATCTGGAAAGGCACATAAGAAGGAAGACTGAATCCTGCTAGTCGATTTCAATCAAAGGAAGTGACTAGACTACTTGGAGGGGGTACTGTAAGAACGGGAAAATTATCCCCTTGAGTTACGAGAACGGGAGAGTTTTCCTCCTATCTTAATGAAACATGAGGATTGTCTCCAAGCTCATTAGAATCTAAAGAAACAGAGAGGACTTGAGTGGTATCATACTCACCTCTTCGGGAAAGGTACGATTAACTGAAGGTGAAATTGGGTCAACTGTTACCTCGACTTGTTGATTTGGGTCAAGTATAAACTCATAGGATTCACATTCAGAGAGAGTGGGTTTGACCGATGGTTGATTTGAGTCAGTCAAATCATCAACTAGTGAAGGATTAAGGGAGAGTCTCCTGTAACCAGATGGTAGTCACTGCGGAGAAGTAGGATGGTTATCCAACACTTTTTTGGCTTTATCCAGATAGGGAGAAAGGTGAATGGGGTGATTCCCTTCACATAACCTACAGGAAAATTTAACTCTACCCTTCTTTCCATGAACTTTACTACCACTAGTTGATGGTGTGTCACTAGCATGATCTCGAGAAGTTAATGAAACATGATGATGTGAAGGGGAAGACCATTCTTCTAAGATCTGAGGAATATGAGGACAATTTTGAATAAGATGGTATCCAATACAAAGTTTGCATGCATATCAAACTTTGTGAGGCTTGATAGACAGTTTCTCATCAGATGTTCCATTCAAATCAATAGTTGCTTGGTCGCTCCTCCGTTGAATTTGCTTCTTCTTCTTCTTCTTCCCTTTCTTCTTCTTCTTAGCCACTTGGTTATTAGTCCCAATGGTTTCACCAGGAAAAGAGGAAGCAGGGAGGAAGAAACAACTGAGGAAGAAGGAAAAGGGTCAACTTTAGGATCAACTGGAGGTTGATTTTCTCCAGTTGGAGGTGTACTCGATTGCGGAGAAATCACGACATTTTGAACCAAGGAGGTTGAAAATAACTGTATTGGAAAACCAATGGTAAATCTTGAAAGGGACAATGTAGCCATATATGGAGCACAAATATTTCCGTAAGGAGGAAAAGGACTAGGATTCCCATCAAAATGAATTCCTTGATCAGTGAACTCCAGATTTGTCTCCATACATTTCAACCTAAGATCAACTAAGGAGCAAGCATGGAGGATGTTATCCATGATCAATTAAATTTATTTTAATCAAATTAACATAACAAAACAAAAAAGGGATAATCTAGGAAAAAGGTTTACCAAGAAAGTGTGAATTGTAGAATGCCTCTTGGTGAACGAAGAAGTACGGGTAAGCAATCTCCTCGAATGCTGTGTTCAGTGTATCACAGTGTACAAGGTGGCCGACTTAGTTACCTAACGATGGATAGAAACCTAGTGTTGCCCTCCCATATATAACCAAAAGTATGTGGAGGCCCAATCCGTATAAGCACTGTCTAATGAAAAATCGCACAATGAGAACATTCCCATATACTTTATGTACTGTAATACTGCCCTATATACCCAAAGGTACATGGACAAGCTATGATATAGTCACGTATGTGGAATGAGGTATCACACTTGGGATGTATTGTAGACAAGTTAGTGACAACTACTTTGTTTTATGACACCGGAACATGTCTCTAGCCTAGAACCACTAATTTTTTTTTTGTTAGGTGACAATGCTCCATTAGGTAAATTCAGATAAACTTTAAGTTGATCTTCTTTAGAATTTTCCTTTCAAGGTTCACAATGTGATGTATGTTTTCAATTCATAAAGTGAAACTAATATGATAAGCATTATTTTCATTCAATTTAACAACGAAAATCCTTAGCTAATAGGGGTAGAGAAATCAAATTTTTGACAAAGAGCAAAGAGCACATCTAATGCAATTTCCCTAGCTATTCCTTTCAAACATTCACAAACTACAATATGAACACTGCAAGTTTTTCTTTTCAAATCCCTTAATGTCATGATGAGAAAAAAGGGAATATTCACATACAATCAATCAATCTTTAATAAGAACAAAGACTTTAACGACAGTTCAGTTTCGTAAGGAAAAGAAGACTTTACGACACTTTCTTTCAAACAAAGATTAATAAACTATATTATAACTTTGACTATAGAGTGATAATTACAAGGAAAACATTTAAGAAGCATTATTCAATCAATTAAAAGTAAGGATAGGCAAGGAGATAAAAAAAACTTGTTTTCTGAGACATGACATTCATTGATCAATCAACAAGCAATCAAACAGAAGAAATTTGGAAAAAACTCAATACAAAGGTGGGAATTTTACCTAAGGTTGATCAGCATAGGTCAAAGAGGGCCTAACTATGCTGTAGAGCATTTTCTCTCACTCAAGGGTGCTTTTCATAGTACTGTCCCCTGACCAAGCCTGCACTGATTCCTGAGAGGCCACGCAAGAGTCATCTAACCTCAATTTTTGACCCAAATTCAATGCAAAAGAGCTAAAAGACAATCAATGAACACAAGTAGGGTCTACAAGAATGTCTTAGGAGGTGAATAAGCTACTAGGAAGGATGATCTTCCCCAGTATGGTTTCCAATTTGTTTTGGAGAATTTGGTATCTACAGATAAATACTAATTCCCTAGATAAGTAGTTGTATCTAGAACAATAGTTTAATGTGTTTTAGTCTTTTCATATAAGCAATAGATAAGATGAGAAGATGAGAAGACCTACTTATAGCTCTGCTTTCCTCTCGTCTCCCTTGTATCGATCATGTTGCTCCTTCCTGTACTTAATACGCTTGAGAAGTACCTATAAACACAACAGAAAACAGAGAACCAATCAAAGCACATGATCTATTGAATATAAGTGAAAGGAATCATATACAATTCACACATATAAGCATTATGAAACAATACAAACATATGGGAGAAAGGTTCAAACACTTTATTAAATACAAGAAGGAATTACAACCATTGTTGTCTGATTCAAATCCATTCCTCCAGCTTGGATCCCATCCACATCACATCAAAATCATGACAAACTTGTAGCATTACAATACTTGCTTCAAAGCCAAATCTCATAGCAACATTATCTCCTTATAATTCAACATAATCCAGCCCCTGATCATTTATATGAGTGGTCAATTTACAGGAAAATGAAGGAGGTTTTGTCATAAATGGTGGCATTGAATGGCCTTCCATACTTAGAATTAGTTCCATGGAGGAAGGGATAAGAGGATAGGATGAACCTTAACTCATTCCTCATCCATTTTCAAGCTCATAGGAGTTGATAATTGAGGGAACCTTCTAGATGACTCCAAAAGATAAGAATATACCCAAAACCCTATGTGAATTTTGCTTAATCTTGCCTAGCACAGGTGAAAGGAAGCCTAAATGCTATGCAGAGAACCTTGGAAGTGGACTCAACTGCTCTACAACGCACCTTTACAAGGGCTTACCTATGTTGGTCACTCTAGAGGGTATTTTTGGATGTCTTCAAGTCATGAAATTGTCTGGGAAGGAGGCATTCAAAGGGGTGAGTTGTTTAGGGCATGAAGCAACTGAAATTAGGGTTTGATGAGCCCTAAAACACTGATCTAGATGATGGGATTGATGTGCCCAAATGGATCTATAACGAAGCCTATGGTCATTATTGGACACTAACCTTACACTCCATCCATAGACTGATGGTCATAAATGGGTTGTTAACATGATGATAGTGCACATACTACGCATGTATAACTTCATCATCCATGAACATGGGATGAGAGTCTTCCCTATGTGAAACACAATGATAACAAAGCTCTCCATAGCTTGAATGGACACAACGAATTTCAAGTGGGCATGGAATTTCAACCATTTTGTCCTATTAATGTCACAATGCCTCTTGTGACTACACATGAAGAATCTGCGCATGTTACATCTAAGGATGATAAATTCAACAAAATTATTGAAAGCATACAAAACATTTACAAGCAGGACCATGATATCGTGGATAAATCCAATGCCAAGTACAAATAACATTTTGATCAACATTGGTTGCCACATAAGTTTTAAGTGGGCGACAAAGTTTGGTTACATTTACAGAAGGAATGCCTTACTTGATCCCATTCGAAGCTTAGACCACTTTGATATGTGCCTTATCCCATCACCAAAGTTGTGGGTGACAAATATTTCGAGATGAACATTCCCCCATTCCTTGGCTTACACCTAATGTTTAATGTGGACTGCCATCGACCATACTTTCCAACAAATATCAACCCAGAGGTCATTGAATAGGCCAAGGCTGACTAGATCATGGAGGCATAGTTTAAGAACACTTATCAATAAAGGATTCAACTATATCAGGTTCTCAAAACTGGCAAGCTTCTACATCAAGGAAAGTGGCCCACTAGGGACCAAGTTCAACAGAAGTTCCCCATCTCATGGAGGCACTCAAAATAATGGGTACCATTACTTCCTAAGGGGGGAGGACTGATTCAAGTGGATATTGGTGGCTACCCACATATTCCATTGGGACACCCAAAGTTGTTTCCTTTTAGTTTCCTTAGTTCTAGCACAACTTTCTATTTTTGGTATTTGTTTTGTCCTAAACTTCTGGAGCTGTTTTGAGGTCCTAAAAGAGATTTTCTAAGAAAACAGAGAGACCATAAAAGTTTCAAAATTTATTTCACACATTCATTTTTTATCTCCTTGTGTATAGCTTCAAAATAAGGTGTTATGATAGCCAAACTAAGATCATTTGCAAAGTTACGACCTCAGGAAGTTGGCAGTCCAACTTACCCAACAGGGCCCAAAATCATTGGTGCTTCATCTCTTAGGGATAGGCTTTCAAACTTCATCTATATGATTAAAAATGTCTCTAACTCATATTGTAACACAGTTCAAAAGGAAGGTATTCATCACATCTCTTTTGAGAGATAACCTACCATTGCCCTAGATAATTTGTCCCATCCTCTATGTAAATAGTTTTTAGTACTTGTTAATAATTAATTGAAGTTTTTTTCTTTCGTTGTATCTCTATGTTTTGTTTAAATTTGTATTTATTTCATTCCTTCAGAAATCTAGATCAAAATAGAAATGTTAACTTCTAAGTGGGATAAATTTTATATACATGCTCTGATTGAGGTGATTCTAATGTTGTTGGAAAGGTCTTTGTGTGTATAATAGGATTAAAATTTGCTGAACCAAAGTGGGACATTTTTATCCCTAAAAAATGTCATTTGACGCCTCAAAATGTTCCCTAAAGGTTTCAAACACTAATTTTCCAAAATAGGTCTTGTCAGTTAAATTGTTCCTATCATTTGATTCCTACACATTTTCCACTCTAGAAGCATAGATATGGAAAAAATAGAATATATTTATCTAGTATAGATAAAAACTCCCCATTTTGGGAGGATTTGTGTCCTCAAAATATTCTACTGGATGAGATGAGGAAATTTTTCCTCCACCTTCTCTAGGGTCTACCATTTAGACTTGCCTATAAGTTGTCATTTCAACTCAATATTCCAAAGGTCATGTTGCCCCTATCTTGTAATTATATACCTTTTCTATAGAAATGTATCTTTTTTCAAATCTAATTGAGCATCTGGTTCCAAATCCTCGATATGGGGTAGGCCCTTTTCCTCTTCCTAATCTAGAAGGGAAGGATCATAGAGTTTCATATTCTCTACATTCACAACTAAGTAAATGTGCATGTATGGGGCTATAATGAGTTTATAATCATTATATCCAACCTTTGTTGTTATCTCAAAATATTATATCGTAAAACCTTGATTTTCTTATCAAGACCCTATAGCCTCTTCTTGTTCAAATTTAACGATACTTTGTCTCCCACATAGAACTAATTCTTTGTTATGTTTTGATCATACCTGGTCTCATATTTTTCCTATAACTTTTATAGTGTCTCCTATACCTAGATATATATATGTGTGATATTCTCCATAATTTTTTTAGCCTTGAAGGCATCCCCTATAAGATCCTCCCTCACTCCTCCTTACTATCCACATGCAATATCCAAAGGCGAAGGGAAAAAATATCCAAAACAAGTCTTGGATTGGGACTTACCAGTAGAAGAGTGGACTACATTTTTATAAGAGTGTTGTATATATATCAGATTTTCATCCCAGTTATTTAGATGCCTTTGATTATAACCATTCAAAAGAACCCTTCAAAAGCTACACCAAAGTCATGTTCACTACTTTTGTCTACCCATATATCTAATGATGCAATGTTGTAGACCTCTTCAACTTCGTGCCCATCTTCTCCCACAATCGAGTCTAAAATTCACTAATAAATATCATGTCCATGTTTGATATGATGCTCCTTGGCATCCAAAATTTCACCCAAATCTATCCAAGAACAAGTTTGTTGCTTCTTACCTACTATTGTTATTTTTACATGGGATCAGAACACACATCTTTTTGAACCTATAAAATACCATGAACAGGTAGTCATGTCTCTTCTTGGTTGTTGGTAAAACTCCCACAAAGTCCATGGAAATGTTTTCCCAGGGATTAGTAGGTACATTTAATTTATGATATGTACATGTTTCCTATTGCTAGACTTTTTGGTGCAATAAACCATCCATCCTCTTATGAACCTAGCTACATGTTTTTTCAACTTGGGCTAATACAAATACCTATCTAAGTTGGATACTATCTTCCCTTAACCAAATTTCCCTACTACCTTGAAGATGTGATCATCTCTAATTAGCTAAAATCGCTCACCTTTAGGAACACATAAATTATTTAGCCTGTAGAGTATCACATCTTCAAGATGGTATTTAATGATATTATCACCATCGTACACACGAATTTGGCTTTACAGTTGTTGAAATGCCTCCTTGAAGTCCTCATCTCCTAAATATTCCTCTATGTATGCATCATGGGGAAATGGGTCCTTATGCATCAGAGTTCCCAAATATATGATCTTTGATGTGAGTGGCCTTAAAAGAATGTTGGCCAACCTATTTTTTCTTCCCTTCTTGTACTTGATCACTAAATGCAGTTGTTATAGAAACCCCATCCACTTGTAATGAATAGGTTGTTGTAGCTTACTCTAGGCATGTAGGCACTATGGCGGCTGATGATCTATGTAGATCATTGTCTCATTTACCATCAAATATTTCTTTCACTTCTTCACATATTGCACTAGGATATATAACTCCTTGTTGTAGGTAGGGTAGTTAAGAACTTCCCCGTGAAGTACTTCAGGATGGTAGCATACAGGCCTTCCTCCTTACATCAATACCTCTCCCATAGCATACCCACTCACATCTGTTGTTGGGTCCTTAATTTTTTTTTGGACAATTTTGGTGAGATTATGGTTGCAGAGAACATATAGCGTACATTGGGAAAAATCATGGTTAATTTGGTTGGAAGAACATAGTGGAAAGAAGGAAATGTAAAGCAATGGATTGAGTGGTAATTTTAGAAGTCATCAAGCTCACAAAAGGAGGATCGAGCTATTGCGATTGAAAAATTCAAGAAAATGTGGACTAAGCGAGTGAGAGATGGACATATCTCATCAAAGTGGTTAGATTTGACTCTATCAAGCAAGCATGAGTTAACTGGATGAGATCAATGGGTCAAATATATATAGAGATATGTAAGGTGAGTTGTGAAATAGGAGGAAAAAATAATGGAGAGAGGTTGACATACTGTTGACATTATGTCTCACATTCATATGTTTTAATTTCATGTTTGTAATGAGGTCTTTGGGAGCGATATTTTGGATATATAGCTATGATAATGTAGATCTGTGAATATAATGATGATCAAGCTTAATAATAACATGGAAATATTAGTTCAAGGAGCTTCATTATGTTTTATGTGTAGATTTGTTTGTGTTTATATGCCTATTTTAAAATTTTTGAGTTAATGTATTAAGTTTTTTTTTCTCGGTAAAGACTAATTCTATTAAAAGAAAATAAAAATACAGTTACAAGGAGGTCGAAACCTCAGAGGAGAGCTGAAACTATCCATCAACACATCCAAACTATCCTAGGGTTGGGAAAACCAATTAAATAATTCCCAAAAACCATACATTGAGAACTGAACATGTTGGTAAACCATAGAAAGGTCAGATGGAAGGTTGTAGCCAAGCTGTCTATACTAACCAGAGACCCAGAGGCAAAAAAAACTGCAGAACCAAAGACCCGTAGCAAAAAGATGTTATCATAACCAAAGAAACATAGCGAAGTGACCTGGAGAGCAAAAAGAAAAGTTGGGGAAGCAAACAGGGCCCAGGAGGCATCAAACGATTGTGTCATGGTCCTAAACTTCCTCCACCACCGGGCATGCATTTCCCACCCAAAAATCACCCTCCTTATCCTCAGCATCCATACCGCTGCCACCTGGAAGAGCCACCGAACGACGAATGCCACAGGAATTATCGGTCAGGTCAACAGAGCCCAAGACTCCCTGGAGGTTGCTATCTAGTGGCTTGGTGTCATTAGGAACACTTCCCTCTGCATGCACATCACTGCAATTGATCACATTGCCAACGTCTTCCCCATGTTGCTCGCTCCCATGGCCACCCTGAGACTGCGTCACCGAGGTGTGCATAGAAACGCTAGGTTGAGCCTCTTCCTCCGCAAAGATGACAGTGATGCTGGCCGAGAGAATAGGCTTGTTGAGGCTACTTTGGAATTTGAAATGGGTGGTCTGGAAGGTGTTATGCGGAAAAGGCTTACCAACAAAATTGTTCTGATGCAGAATTGCACAAGCTGAGGGAGGGGATGCAGGAGCCATAGGGACATCAGGCAAAGGAGTAGGTTGAGACCGCACACGACTACCACCATAGCGACTACATAAGTGGTGTTGCACCATTATCAAAATGCAAAGACAACTTGAAGGGAAATTAAGCAAGAAGGTGCGAAAGTAAGGGGTGCAAGATGGCTTGAAGAGAAGCCACTTAAAATTCAGAAAACAGTGCTGGACCTTTGAGCGGGGATGCTTGGCTTCCGCAGCAAAAGCCCCTCCGAACCAGACATTTAAGGTTGCAGTTGAAGTGCTCCAAGAATTCTGGGTCTAAGGCAAGCTAAGGTAGGAGGGCCAAGAGGAAATGATGGATGAGAGAGCCGATGAACCCATAAATAAAACCTCAGGTGAAGTTTCTTGACCAAAGTGAGCAATAAATTCGAAGTGTCAAGTGATCAGAAGGTACCTTGTGTGAGCCTGCTTTATCCAAGAGAAGGCATGGAGGAGTGTGTGATCTTGCCACCTGCAGGACCAGGCACCAGCGCAGGAGAGCCACTCTATTAATGATGCAATAATACACCCACATCTAGGTGCGCTTCTTCTACCTATTGCATTTCATTCTTCACAATATTGTGGTAATCCATTAATTGGGAGGAAGAGGCAAGGCTGGAGAATGATCCTATATGAAGTTCCAACCCACCTTCCACTCCAAGATTAGCAAGAAAGTCTGCCACTTTATTTCCTTCTTGGTGGGTATGCTTGATAGAAATAGCTCTGTGACGAGAAAGCCAAATATCAATGAGCTCAAGCCTTTTTTCCATTCTCCAACTATTTCTCACCTTGCACAAGGGAGTGCCTTGCATGATTTTGGAAACCATATTTGTGATGATCTGAGAATCCCCTTCTATGATAAGCAGAAAGAATCCTTTGTCTTGAGCTAAGATAAGACCTTAACATAAACCTTCCAATTCCGCTGAGTTGTTGGTATCCCATCCTTTTGGGCCAAAAAAGTCAGATGAGGAGTCCCCTGATGGTCTCTGAAGATCCCTCCAAAGCCCAAATTTCCTGGATTGCCTTTTGAGGCTCCATCGAAGTTTAACTGGAACATATGATTAGGAGGAGGGAGCCACTTTGTGGGCAAACGACCCAACGGAGGCAATTTTCCTTTGGAATTAAGCTCTTGATTCCACTAAATATTCCAATTTGCCTAGATGGATTTTTCTTGCGACAAAGAAGGAAGATCTTTAAGGAATTTAGACTTATGTGATCCATAACATTGTTTAGAGAATTTTCGGCGAAATCACATAATTAATCATTTGTCGACGCGTTTCGAACCAACTAGTGTGGTTCATCATCAGTACAAGTTGAAGAAACAGATCCAATTTAGCATGTTAAATAGTCTAAGCAGAGACTCCACCGGCTAAAAAGACTAACGGATACTTTTTGACTCAAGGACCCCTGTCAAATTTCCATTAATTAATTTAATATTAATATTCTTCTTACTATTACCAATATTCTTCATATTTACTATTATATTTATGGAGCTAAGTTAAACTAAGTAAAAAATAAAATAAATCAATGGTTAGTTATTAAAAATAATTCATTAATTTAATTAAATTATTAACTCA